>ARYC01017416.1:0-76242 GCA_000711775.1 Oxytricha trifallax | reverse complement strand
CTTCCAGGATAGGTGACAGCTGAGTGTGTCTCTGATTACGACGATTTTTCACAGGAGTGGCAGCAATACTATCCTTCTCGGACCTAGGATACGCTGTTCCTAAGTGTAAGATTTCCAGCCTAACTTTGCAAAGATCGATATCGAGTTTGGACTCTGGAGAGCTGGTGGAAAACTTCCAGGTGCTGTTCCTGTTCTGGAGCTTAGGCTGGTCTAGTCTTGATTACTAGCGATTGTTGAGGAGAGTGCCTGAGGTGTTAGAGAGTTTCGTTGGTTTAGGATTGGAGGGGAAGTTGATGCCCAGCACGGCCGATGTCCACTTCACTGCAGTCTTCTCCTATGGCTTCAGCACTCTCTGCTTGATCTCTTCGTACTCCTTTGATTGCAGAGAAACCCATAGTTAAGTATCGATTGCGATGAGAAACTGTGATGAGAAGGACTCTTAGCTGACTATTCGTTGAAACCTATAGAGTTCGACAGCGATTCCATGTACGAAGGGGTTTCGGGGTTTTGAAATAAATTGAAACAAGCACGCATAGAGGACGCCTATATTAGGTTAAGGAGGTGAATAGCACTTACCAGTTACCAGCACTAACAAACAAGCATAGTATAGTTTCGCTGAGCTCAGACCAGCTCTTAAGTCTTAGGTCAAAACTTCAAGTAGTAAGCCACAACCAGCAACAGCCCTGCAGAGACCCGGCGAGGGTACAGCCTGAGAGGTCTTACGTCACTTCGGCCGTCAGGGTGTGTACCCCAGCACCTCTGGGGGGGACTACTTACAGCAGCTAAGGATTGCTGGGTTTTAACAAAATCACATTGATTATCAACAAAATCAAAGTAGAAGTTGTAAATAGTTGTTCAAGAACCAAAACTAGCAAGCAAGTCACAATCACAGCAAAGTAATTCAAATTAAAGCGATAGCTGAAATTATCTCAAAATGCTCAATGATTGGTAACATAAACCCCGATTTTTCCAAATTTCTACAAAAAGTTTAGAAATTCTAGAAAAGTTCCAAATTTTGGAATTTTACTTACATAAATTAGATTTGTAATAATTATAATTATTTAGATTTATAGGTCCAATGTAAGAGATGCTGGGTGGAACTCCCAGCAACGCTATAGGTCAGGTAGAGAGGCAGTGTGGGTGGAAGCCCCACAATTCAGCTCCAGCACCATCAACTTTTTTAATAATCATTTTTTAGGCATTTTAGGTCAAGCAGAGAGAGAGGCTGGGGTGAAACTCCCTGTAAACTATAGGTCAAGCTGAGAGGCAAGATTGGTGGAAGCCCAATCAAAATCAACATTCAAAAAATTTATAGGTCAAGTTTAGAGAGAGGCTGGGGTGAAACTCCCTGCATTTTAGGCAAACTTAGAGGGGTCTAGTGGGTGAAAGCCCCACTTCAATCTAAATGATTATGTTTGATTAGTTATTATTCATATTCTAATAATTTCATTGTTAGGTTTAGGGTTGTCTGGTCTGCTTTCTCTTACTTCTCCCTAAGTTGGTCTGAGCTCAGCTTATGTCTGGGCAGACGATTAGCTTTCAACACTTTCAAATCGTAAATTATCATAGTATAAACCCCAAAACTTTCAAAGTTTTCGATAATCAGCGATTTAAGTTTTTAGTTTTTACTTTAGTTACCAAAAGCCTCTCTCTTAGTTTCCCCAAACCTCAAATCCAAGTATTTCATGTAAATTAGCTGTTTAGGTCTCAAACTAATTTTACGATAGCTGATGTCGGCATGTGCAAGGTATAAACCCCAAAACCCTATGGGTAAATTTTCGTTAAAATCGAGGAGAAAGTTTTTGGATTTTGGCTGAATTCTACTTACTCTTTAGTGTTGCCAAAGTTAGTTCAGCCAATGTAGCTTGCGAAGCACTGTAGTTCGCTTACAGCACGACTCAACGACAGCTTCCCAGCCCGACACTTCGTGCATCTTCACCACTCTTGAAGAGCCCCTTGTGCTTCCACTCGTTTCTTCGCCCTCCCTCCCTCCACACGAAACTCTCCTTGTCGATAAGCGCGAAAGCGCCGTCGCCTGCCGACTTCCGATGGTTCACGACATTTGCTGTAATGAGAATGAGAATTCAGTATTGATGCTTACCAAGTTTGTAGAGCGCTGTTGAGTAGTGAAGCGACCATGGAGTATACGCAGCTTAAGCTAGCTGCAGCACTGTTAACGAAGATAGGCAGTTATAAGCACTAAAGAGAGCGAATGAAGCATAGGAGTATACTTACATGCAAAGTGTAGAGAGAGCACATGCACGAAGTGCGAAAGCAGAGTAGTAATGAGCTTTAGCTCAAGTAAACATGCAAGGCGTCGATAGTGTCGCAGTCATTCATGCAGATGGGGTCTTCAAGCAAGGAGTAACAGTAGATTCATAGCATTTAAGCATCAGTAGCGAGGCAGCTGCAGCATGGCAGCTTGAAGCAGCAGCTTTAGTGATCGTAGCGATCTTAAGTTTTAAGAATTAAATTATAGATTAATAAAGTGAGAGTGAAGTTATAGAGTGATTAGAGTGTTTAATAGAGTGAAGTTTAAATCAAAGTAACTAGGGATCGGGAGGTCCAATCAGGGCGCTGCCTTCTACGGGCAATACTGGTAATGTTCTCTGCAGCAGCTCTCATACTCATTCATTCGCTGGTTAGCATGTAGGACTCGCCACCAGCAGGAGTGATCAGCACTCTTACAGGTTCATGATTGGAGGAAGGTACTAATAGGGAGAACTCGGCTCCGGGCTTAACCCTGATGCTGAACTCCTCGCATTTGCAGTAGAGGTCGCCCTTGTGATTGTCGATCTCGAACGCGTCGTCCTGCTGCAGATACTTGCGCTTGCTGTACACCTGCACCTCATAGGCGTTGGGCGTGTTGTGCTGGTACATGAAGCGCAGCTTGAGTGGCTCTCTGGCTTGTAGGGGCTGGTTCAGCTGTTCCATGGTTGCGCTGCAGGAGGTTTTTAGTTTAGTAATAATAATTAATAAAGGGGGAATTAGAATTTAAAGAACTGTTGTAGTGTGAAGGGAATGTTAGGAATGTTAGCGCAATGGGGAAAGCCAGGCGCTAGTTAGATGCACGAAGTGAAACAGTGTTATACTTAGTGATTTAGGTTAAGTTGATTGCAACAGTGTTGGTAGCTGCAGAGTATACAACAGTAGTGATAGTTATAGCAACTGCAATACAGCCTCAACAGAAGCAGTGAATGAATTTAGTTAGTTTAGATATGAATTATGAAAGTTTAATCTGGTTTATGTCATTGCTGCTAGTGCTAGGTTTAGGGCTAGCTTCTGCTCTGAATCATCGATGAGTTTTGCGTTATCAATGGCTTGTTGATTTCAATCATCGGATTAGAGTATGGAGTGTCAAACTTAGTGTTAGGGTGCATGCGCTTAGCTTTCACGTATTGCCTTGGTGAGAGTGCATCAGCATGCGACTCAAATTGCGAGAATCTGGGGGCATTCGTTTACTATATCTACCTCTCTGCGCGCTTGCGCTTCTTGGTGCCATGATTCAACAAGTTCACTGCTCTGCCTCTATTGCTCACGTTCGCAATGACCGCATTCTCAAGCATGCCAAACATCTCTGCAGTCAGCTTGATGAACTTGTTCTTATCCAGAGTCTTCTGCTTCTACCTGAACTCTAAACTGGCTTTGATGTTTGAGGGGAAGAACTCAGGCTTGACTGTATTGATGATCTATAACATAAGCAATGAAGCAGCATGTATAAACAGCAGTAGCAATAGGGAGAATAGTAGAAGCAGCAGCATTAGTAATGTTAGCTACCCAAACTTACGTTGTAGAGTAACTGCATGTTGACGGATCTGCCATCCTTGATCTCTGGCAGGTACTTGCAGATATCTGGCTCCTTCTTGATGTCGCTGAGAAGGTTGATTACAGAGAGCTCGTTGAGCTTAGGCACGCTGATGATTCGCACCTCGTTGTTGCGCAGCACCTTTAGTATGGTTAACTGTAATGCTTACTTCTTCACACCAAGGAATATGCCCTGAATGTACTCCAACGTGCACTCCTGGTAAAATGGCAAGTAGAACTAACCTACATGAGCTTGAATGAATCATGAGTGTTCTTACCCTAAGTGAGCAAGATAGAGTAGATGTCCTGCTTAGACTTCCCCAACCTGGCTAACTCATTCGATGGGACGGAGTATACCACCTGATCATCGATGGTTTCAGTGTTAATGATGTTCATTCGTGTTTGGCGGTTCACACCCTTGACTTCCTCGTCGACATCGCTTGGGAACTCATGATAGGGATTGAAGCTTGAGACGCCACCTCCTGATCTCGAAGCATTACCTTGCTTCCTTGATGGTTCCGTTCTGAATTAAGAGTGTTAGCCATGACTGGGATTGTTGTTGAGGTATGTATCATTCTAGGTAACGTTCCTCGCGAATTGTTGTGAGATCTAGTTGAAATCAGCTGAGTCCTCGTTAGCGATGTAGTTTGGCGAGTGGCAGCCGTGATCAAACGTCTGCTCTCTACTAGCGTCCTCAACAGGCTGCATCAGCGTATCAGTGCCTTATCCAGAGTAGTGCACTCTTGAACCTGATATCTAAAGTTATAGTAGTTAGAGCCAGCATTGGTAAGTGGTATCAACATAAGAGATGATATGTAATGTTTGCATGATGCAAGCAAGCATAGGCGTAGAATTCGATGAAATTAGTTAGAGTGGTTAGAGATAGATGTAAAGATAGACAGCTCCACTTACCTTGCCTCGAACCACGCCGAGATCCTTGATGGGCAAGCCATTCATAGTGCTACTGCCGAAGCTGCTCTGAAGAATGAGCCTGTATTGGGCTGTGCTTGGCCACCACCCATCCCTGGCTGCGCCAGGGAGTGGGGGTGGGGGCGTCCCTGATCTCCCCGTCTTCGATGTCGCCAGCCTTGTCTGGTACCTGCTGTTACGTGGAATCGTTGTTCATTCTTATTTACTAATAGAGGCGATTAAGAATTTAACTGAAACATCCAAATTCGATTAGTGTAGTATGAAATTAAAATACGTTATTAAGTTTTATACGAAACTTGCAACTTCTCGATTGCGCAAAAGTTGAAAGCTGTCAGCGCCGGAGTGGAGTGGCTCGATCTTCATCACTACTGCTCACTACAGATGTTCTTCATATCAGACTGTGCGTCTCATGCTGGTTCACTCATCTATCATACTGGATTCTCATGATTC
The DNA here is from genome assembly GCA_000711775.1 of Oxytricha trifallax. NCBI lineage: Eukaryota > Ciliophora > Spirotrichea > Sporadotrichida > Oxytrichidae > Oxytricha > Oxytricha trifallax. Next base: position 71,058 of record ARYC01017416.1, on the reverse strand, counting down.
GTACTGATAACTCAGCTAGGATTTTTGAAATTGATTTTTTCAAAATCTATTTCAAAAATTAGAGAAAATCCTAGCTGAGTTATCAGTACGAATCATGAGAATCCAGTATGATAGATGAGTGAACCAGCATGAGACGCACAGTCTGATATGAAGAAACATCTGTAGTGAGCAGTAGTGATGAAGATCGAGCCACTTCACTCGGGCGCTGCCAGCTCTCAACTTTTGCGCAATCGAGAAGTTTCAAGTTTCGTATTAAAACTTAATAACGTATTTTAATTTCATACTACACTAATCGAATTTGGATGTTTCAGTTAAATTCTTAATCGCCTCTATTAGTAAATAAGAATGAACAACGATTCCACGTAACAGCAGGTACCAGACAAGGCTGGCGACATCGAAGACGGGGAGATCAGGGACGCCCCCACCCCCACTCCCTGGCGCAGCCAGGGATGGGTGGTGGCCAAGCACAGCCCAATACAGGCTCATTCTTCCAGAGCAGCTTCGGCAGTAGCACTATGAATGGCTTGCCCATCAAGGATCTCGGCGTGGTTCGAGGCAAGGTAAGTGGAGCTGTCTATCTTTACATCTATCTCTAGCCACTCTAACTAATTTCATCGAATTCTACGCCTATGCTTGCTTGCATCATGCAAACATTACATATCATCTCTTATGTTGATACCACTTACCAATGCTGGCTCTAACTGCTATAACTTTAGATATCAGGTTCAAGAGTGCACTACTCTGGATAAGGCACTGATACGCTGATGCAGCCTGTTGAGGAGGCTAGTAGAGAGCAGACGTTTGATCACGGCTGCCACTCGCCAAACTACATCGCTAACGAGGACTCAGCTGATTTCAACTAGATCTCACAACAATTCGTGAGGAACGTTACCTAGATTGATACATACCTCAACAACAATCCCAGTCATGGCTAACACTCTTAATTCAGAACGGAACCATCAAGGAAGCAAGGTAATGCTTCGAGATCAGGAGGTGGCGTCTCAAGCTTCAATCCCTATCATGAGTTCCCAAGCGATGTCGACGAGGAAGTCAAGGGTGTGAACCGCCAAACGCGAATGAACATCATTAACACTGAAACCATCGATGATCAGGTGGTATACTCCGTCCCATCGAATGAGTTAGCCAGGTTGGGGAAGTCTAAGCAGGACATCTACTCTATCTTGCTCACTTAGGGTAAGAACACTCATGATTCATTCAAGCTCATGTAGGTTAGTTCTACTTGCCATTTTACCAGGAGTGCACGTTGGAGTACATTCAGGGCATATTCCTTGGTGTGAAAAAGTAAGCATTACAGTTAACCATACTAAAGGTGCTGCGCAACAACGAGGTGCGAATCATCAGCGTGCCTAAGCTCAACGAGCTCTCTGTAATCAATCTTCTCAGCGACATCAAGAAGGAGCCAGATATCTGCAAGTACCTGCCAGAGATCAAGGATGGCAGATCCGTCAACATGCAGTTTCTCTACAACGTAAGTTTGGGTAGCTAACATTACTACTGCTGCTGCTTCTACTATTCTCCCTATTGCTACTGCTGTTTATATATGCTGCTTCATTGCTTATGTTATAGATCATCAATACAGTCAAGCCTGAGTTCTTCCCCTCAAACATCAAAGCCAGTTTAGAGTTCAGGTAGAAGCAGAAGACTCTGGATAAGAACAAGTTCATCAAGCTGACTGCAGAGATGTTTGGCGTGCTTGAGAATGCGGTCATTGCGAACGTGAGCAATAGAGGCAGAGCAGTGAACTTGTTGAATCATGGCACCAAGAAGCGCAAGCGCGCAGAGAGGTAGATATAGTAAACGAATGCCCCCAGAATGCCGCTCTCGCAATTTGAGTCGCATGCTGATGCACTCTCACCAAGGCAATACGTGAAAGTTAAGCGCATGCACCCTAACACTAAGTTTGACACTCTATACTCTAATCCGATGATTGAAATCAACAAGCCATTGATAACGCAAAACTCATCGATGATTCAGAGCAGAAGCTAGCCCTAAACCTAGCACTAGCAGCAATGACATAAACCAGATTAAACTTTCATAATTCATATCTAAACTAACTAAATTCATTCACTGCTTCTGTTGAGGCTGTATTGCAGTTGCTATAACTATCACTACTGTTGTATACTCTGCAGCTACCAACACTGTTGCAATCAACTTAACCTAAATTACTAATGTATAACACTGTTTCACTTCGTGCATCTAACTAGCGCCTGGCTTTCCCCATTGCGCTAACATTCCTAACATTCCCTTCACACTACAACAGTTCTTTAAATTCTAATTCCCCCTTTATTAATTATTATTACTAAACTAAAAACCTCCTTCAGCGCAACCATGGAACAGCTGAACCAGCGCCTACAAGCCAGAGAGCCACTCAAGCTGCGCTTCATGTACCAGCACAACACGCCCAACGCCTATGAGGTGCAGGTGTATCGCAAGCGCAAGTATCTGCAGCAGGACGACGCGTTCGAGATCTACAATCACAAGGGCGACCTCTACTGCAAATGCGAGGAGTTCAGCATCAGGGTTAAGCCCGGAGCCGAGTTCTCCCTCTTAGTACCTTCCTCCAATCATGAACCTGTAAGAGTGCTGATCACTCCTGCTGGTGGCGAGTCCTACATGCTAACCAGCGAATGAATGAGTATGAGAGCTGCTGCTGAGAAGATTACCAGTATTGCCCATAGAAGGCAGCGCCCTGATTGGACCTCCCGATCCCTAGTTACTTTGATTTAAACTTCACTCTATTAAACACTCTAATCACTCTATAACTTCACTCTCACTTTATTAATCTATAATTTAATTCTTAAAACTTAAGATCGCTACGATCACTAAAGCTGCTGCTTCAAGCTGCCATGCTGCAGCTGCCTCGCTACTGATGCTTAAATGCTATGAATCTACTGTTACTCCTTGCTTGAAGACCCCATCTGCATGAATGACTGCGACACTATCGACGCCTTGCATGTTTACTTGAGCTAAAGCTCATTACTACTCTGCTTTCGCACTTCGTGCATGTGCTCTCTCTACACTTTGCATGTAAGTATACTCCTATGCTTCATTCGCTCTCTTTAGTGCTTATAACTGCCTATCTTCGTTAACAGTGCTGCAGCTAGCGTAAGCTGCGTATACTCCATGGTCGCTTCACTACTCAACAGCGCTCTACAAGCTTGGTAAGCATCAATACTGAATTCTCATTCTCATTACAGCAAATGTCGTGAACCATTGGAAGTCGGCAGGCGACGGCGCTTTCGCGCGTATCGACAAGGAGAGTTTCGTGTGGAGGGAGGGAGGGCGAAGAAACGAGTGGAAGCACAAGGGGCTCTTCAAGAGTGGTGAAGATGCACGAAGTGTCGGGCTGGGAAGCTGTCGTTGAGTCGTGCTGTAAGCGAACTACAGTGCTTCGCAAGCTACATTGGCTGAACTAACTTTGGCAACACTAAAGAGTAAGTAGAATTCAGCCAAAATCCAAAAACTTTCTCCTCGATTTTAACGAAATTTACCCATAGGGTTTTGGGGTTTATACCTTGCACATGCCGACATCAGCTATCGTAAAATTAGTTTGAGACCTAAACAGCTAATTTACATGAAATACTTGGATTTGAGGTTTGGGGAAACTAAGAGAGAGGCTTTTGGTAACTAAAGTAAAAACTAAAAACTTAAATCGCTGATTATCGAAAACTTTGAAAGTTTTGGGGTTTATACTATGATAATTTACGATTTGAAAGTGTTGAAAGCTAATCGTCTGCCCAGACATAAGCTGAGCTCAGACCAACTTAGGGAGAAGTAAGAGAAAGCAGACCAGACAACCCTAAACCTAACAATGAAATTATTAGAATATGAATAATAACTAATCAAACATAATCATTTAGATTGAAGTGGGGCTTTCACCCACTAGACCCCTCTAAGTTTGCCTAAAATGCAGGGAGTTTCACCCCAGCCTCTCTCTAAACTTGACCTATAAATTTTTTGAATGTTGATTTTGATTGGGCTTCCACCAATCTTGCCTCTCAGCTTGACCTATAGTTTACAGGGAGTTTCACCCCAGCCTCTCTCTCTGCTTGACCTAAAATGCCTAAAAAATGATTATTAAAAAAGTTGATGGTGCTGGAGCTGAATTGTGGGGCTTCCACCCACACTGCCTCTCTACCTGACCTATAGCGTTGCTGGGAGTTCCACCCAGCATCTCTTACTTTGACCTATAAATTAAAATAATTATATGATTATTAAAAATAATACTTAAGTAAGTAAATTTCCAAAATTTGGAACTTTTCTAGAATTTTCTAAACTTTTTGTAGAAATTTTGGAAAAATCGGGGTTTATGTTGCGATAATTGAGCATGATTGTGATAATTTGAGCTATAGCTGTAGTTTGAATTACTTTGTTGTTATTTCAACTCAACTTGCTAGTTGTCGTTGTTTAGCTGTTGTTTACAACTTTTCTTTAATTTTGAGAGATTTAGATAATCTTAGATTTTAAACCCAGCAATCCTAAGCTACTGTAAGTAGTCCCCCCCAGAGGTGCTGGGGTACACACCCTGACGGCTGAAGTGACGTAAGACCTCTCAAGCTGTACCCTCGCCGGGTCTCTGCAGGGCTGTTGCTGGTTGTGGCTTACTACTTGAAGTTTTGACCTAAGACTTAAGAGCTGGTCTGAGCTCAGCGAAACTATACTATGCTTGTTTGTTAGTGCTGGTAACTGGTAAGTGCTATTCACCTCCTTAACCTAATATAGGCGTCCTCTATGCGTGCTTGTTTCAATTTATTTCAAAACCCCGAAACCCCTTCGTACATGGAATCGCTGTCGAACTCTATAGGTTTCAACGAATAGTCAGCTAAGAGTCCTTCTCATCACAGTTTCTCATCGCAATCGATACTTAACTATGGGTTTCTCTGCAATCAAAGTAGTACGAAGAGATCAAGCAGAGAGTGCTGAAGCCATAGGAGAAGACTGCAGTGAAGTGGACATCGGCCGTGCTGGGCATCAACTTCCCCTCCAATCCTAAACCAACGAAACTCTCTAACACCTCAGGCACTCTCCTCAACAATCGCTAGTAATCAAGACTAGACCAGCCTAAGCTCCAGAACAGGAACAGCACCTGGAAGTTTTCCACCAGCTCTCCAGAGTCCAAACTCGATATCAATCTTTGCAAAGTTAGGCTGGAAATCTTACACTTAGGAACAGCGTATCTTGGGTTCGAGAGGGGAGAGCATTGCTGCCACTCCTGTGAAAATTCGTCGTAATCAGAGACACACTCAGCTGTCACCTATCCTGGAAGCCCCGGAGGGCAGTGCTCAGCACGCATCGCTGCAGAAGCGCTTCGACGCCATCAGAATTTGCAGCTCCTCCAAGAAGGCTCGCAGCTAGCCAGAAACCCCTCTCAAATCGTCGTCGGCGCTCGCTCCATTGCTTCAGAACCTGGCCAGCCTCAGGTTGCAATCCACCTAACGTAAGGGCAGCGAGGTAATTAGTGTGTTGGGCAACAAAGATAGGATAGTAATCACTCCCAAACGTTTAAAACTATCGAGTGGGGATGGGAGCAGCAGCTACAATGCAAAGAATCGTTAGGAAAGTAAGCAATTTTCTGATTTAAACCAAACTTTCAGATGTTTTAGAGTCAAGCAAAGCTAGTAAGATGGTCATGAGCGCAGGTATAGCGAATACTGGTAGTGCTTGCATCGAATCGCTATAGTAGTACACACCCATCGCAACGGTGCGCGAACAAGCCAACCAACGCCTAGGCAAGTATGGGGTCTTGGCAAGGAATCTCTCAATCGCGAAGGAGTCGACCAAGCGGCAGCAGTTCTCCATGAGTTTCGTGGCGGCCATCACCAAGGACAGGTTGATCTCGAGTCAGGTCATCGAGGGCGCGTTCGACGCCATGCTGTTCGAGAACTTCCTCTATCACACCCTGCGCCAGCTGCGCACTGACAAGGACCTCGCGTCGAAGAGGATCGTGCTGCTCATGGACAACGCAGTCATTCACAAGTATTCGGAGGTGCTGGCTACAGCCAGGAAGTTCAAGGTGACAGTGCTATTCACCGCCGAGTACTCACCCTGGCTCAACCCGATCGAGCAGTTGTTCTCGTACATCAAGAGGCACCTTCGATAGGAGCAGGCTGACAGCAAGTAAGTATAGTAAGCTTAACCCAATATAGGATCCACCTCGTGAAGCGGCTCTCGGAGATTCTGAAAGCCATGACCAAGACTGACGTGAACAAGCTCTGGGCCTTCAGCGTGAAGCAGTGGTGCAGCACCATCAAGCACGGCTTCGTTTGAAGCAAATGTTGGCAACAATCGACAACCTACCAAGAGTGGCTAAAGACAGCAAGAATCGCGACGACGTTCGAGTAATTGATTAGATTAGCGATTAAAACCAATTATTACATATTACACTTTTAAGTTTAAGTTTAAATCAATCAAACCTTCCAAACCATCAGAACCTCCCTCGCTTGCGCGCATTCGAGACACCAACTTCGTAGCTATAGCTGTATTCTACTACAAATTGCTTTATTTATACAGATACATGTTTGCTGAGAACGAATCTTGTAGTTTAAAGACAAATCCTGTCTTTGTTTCATACCAACCAACAACAATTCTCACTCTTGTGTTGTTAGACAACTTCAACATCGATTGTCACCTTAACTACTCGCCTATTGCTACCAGCTTTTTAGATTCTCGTGAGTATATACAACCATTTGATAACTATGGGGTCTTGTAAGTGATTTTATCACCAATTCTAGGATTTTGCTGTTATTTGCGTTTCAACTATCGATTGCTTGCATCCTTGATCTTGCTTTGCTTCAGCTACTGTAATTGCTCGATAACAATTGAATTTGGTCATAATTATTTATTTATTTAATTTATCATAACTCCTATCTTTTTCTATTTTATCAATACTAAATAGGGAGGACCTACTGGAGGTTAAACTTGAAAAGATATGCGGAGAAGCATTGAAAAACTTGCTCCAAGTTTCACAGATTGATTTCCATTTTTATCAATTTATCTCCATTAAATTGCTCCTAATAATGTTTAATTATTTTAGGAGGTCATCCAAATTAAGTTCAAACTTTATTAGGAGTTAAATTTTAAGGTTAAAACTTAATCAGGAGCATATTAAATTAAAATATGTTTAATAACTTTACCTCCAAATTAAGTGCAAACTTGATTTGAAGGACCTCCTAGAGAAACAAAACTTCATTAGGAGTATATTAATTTACTCAAACGAATAAAATTCTCATAAAATATGTCAACTTACAGTCTTTTATGGTTAGTTCATTTTTCTTACCTCTCAGCAAAGAAACTACAGAGTGTATTATACTCTACTATAATAGTTTATCTTAGAAAAATAAAATGAGCGCTGACCTTTTGAGAAGAGCGGCATTACTTGGATCAAGTCAATAAAATTTATCATTCCAGCAACCAAGAAAAAAAGAGACCAGAGACGCTTGTACTCAGTAGGAGCCTACTTATGACAACTTTGGCCAGTCTAGCTTTGAGATTTAAATATAAGTTTAGTAGGAGGTCATCAAAGAAGCTGTGCAAATTGAGGAGGAGGTTAAACAACCCGCCATAGAGCATTAATAAATACCAGCCAAAGTTGACTATTAATGCAAAGAATGCAATAAAGTTTTCCCTTACAAGTCAACTTATAAGAGACACTTGAGAGATATACACAACTATATGCCAAGGTTATATCTCAAGCATTAAAAGAAAGATGGGAAGTATGTCTGTGAGTTCTGTGAGAAGCCATATTCTCATACTAGAGACCTCAAAGTGCACTTAAAGAAAAAGCACAATTAAAGTTTTGTCTTTATTCATGAACCTACAGGGAATAGATTCCTCTAAAAGAGAAGATCAAGAAATCCAGTGGAGTCTCTTAGAGTTGAAGTCTAGAAGTAAGTAAAAATAAAGAAAGCAGTCAAGAACTTTCCAGTCTCTGATATTAATAAAATCATGGTTAAAATAGAGGCAATGAAGATTCCCATATTAAAAATTATTGACTTAGATTCTTGCCTAGAAAGCTACCTCACTCTTGAAGAAAAAATTGAGAAGAGAGTCATTAAAGATGACTAATATGCTTACAAGATATATCCTTTCAATTACTTCCTTGCTGATGACAAGTTCCAAATGGAATTTGCTAATGAGTATTATGCTCTTTAAAAGGCAAAGTTAAATGAGTGCAGGCATATCATCTAGCTTGATGCTATTTTACTTGGTAAAGATCATGTAGCCTTCAGGCTTCCTTTACTTGAAATGACTTACAGAGAATTCTTATCTGACAATAGATGTCAGAGATAAATTAGTTAGATAGTATAGTAGATAGTTGAAGGGATTGAAGAGCTTCACAAGCTAGGTTATGTTCATAGAGACTTAAAGCCAGAGAACATCATGATGAACTTTCAGCCTCTTAGAGTTTATATTATTGACTTCAACAGAGCTCAAAGAGTGCAAGCCTCTGCATAAGGAAATGTATACGGCACTCCTGGATATTTCCCAGAGAGAGAGGATTGGAGAGATGGAGACACTTTATAGGATATCAGGGCTCTAGCAGTAATAATAATAGAGAGCGACATGCTAAGAAATGATTACTTTAGCTGCAGGGGTGAGATAGATTGTAAGCAGAGAATCAAACAATATCTCGTTAAAAATAAAATAAATGGAGGTCTCAGAGAACTTGCATACTCAACTATTATCAAGCCAAGCTCAGAGATTAACAAACAATAGAAACAATCAAACATCAACTAAGAAAGATAAAATTCAGAGAACTGCCACATGACTCTAAGCTTAAGTTTGTGTGAAATATTTTAAAAACTCGCTTGTTATACTCACTTAAAATATTAATATTTAAACAATAAACCCCTGCATAAACTCTATTAAAACCCTAATAAAGTATGCACTAATAGACTATTTTTATCAATCAAAAACTCAATCAAACTACTAAAATGGTTTTGGGGTTTTGACTCAAAGCAGTCATACTTTCCATCTATTTTATCATGCTTTAAGTATACAGTTGGCTTGGCTTCTCTATGCTCTTTCTAATGCCTATACCAGCTTGATTTATGAGCTAAATCTCACATAGCTCACAAAAATACACTAATACTTCTTCAGTTTGCATAGGAATTTCATTAATACCTTTCTCTTCCTCTCTGTCTCCCACACACTTGGTTGTCATTTTTTTTCTATTATTAATTTATATTTAATTATCAGAGATCTCAAATAATTACTCTGGTATTTCTTTATGAGAGTTCTTCACACAGTATCACACTTTCTATTGCTGCTAAAAGTAAGTCTCATTTAGTTTGATGGAAGTGAGTTTTTATTTCTTAAAATATTAGCGCTGATATTTAAATTTGAATACATAAATTATAAAACTGCTTCTATAACTCAGAGCTCACATGAGTGCTTTGCAACTGTAAGTTTCTAGGGGAAGTTTATGGAGTATTAGAGAAGTAAAATGAGTGCTAAGAGAAGATCCAGCTCTAAATATGGGTGATATAGTAAATATTTTACTATCTATTATAAGTAGATTACAGCACTTGACCGATATAGGAGTTGCACCTAATTTAGTAATTACTGCTTTAGGAGGTATTTTTTGATTTTATGATTTAAATTAGGGTGCTCCTAATTAAATACTAGCTTTAATGAATGCTCATAATTAAGTACTAGCATTTTACGAGCTGCTCCTAATGAAGTACGTACCAGTTTTAATTTTAAAAATGGACCTATAACAGTAGAAATTGATGTCAATCTCTCAAGTTTGAAATCAGTTCCCAAAACCTTCTCCTTATCCTTCATAGAAGTTGACCTCCTATAGGATGCCCATATTAAATAGTAAGTTTTACAAAGGTATATAATTAATAAACTTAAATTTGAATATTTTTTCTTAGATCTATAAAAAAGATCGAGTCAATGAATTATAAAATAAAAAGAGTGCAAGCACAAAAATTGATTCAAAGATTTAGACCCAAGGAGAATTCGCATCACTACCTGATGCAGCAAGGCAATAACTCTTAGTGATCAATTTTAATTTTGTAGTTTGTTTGTTCCTGCCTACTATGGAAGGTACTATAATTTAATTTCTAAGAGTGATACTGCGAAGATAAGAAAGCATTGAAAACTTAAGATGTAAAGTTTGCAGAGATTCCAAATTATCCTAAAATTTCAGTTACTAACTTATATGATTATGCAATGAACGACCAAGAAGTTTCGCAGTACCTGCCTACTAAGAAGCAGTTGTCAAATTAACTACCTGAAAGAAACTATATCTTTGGCATACTTGCAACAATTAAAGGTGATTACTTGAAAGAAATTATTCAAGAATCTCATTAGAAAGCTACAGCATCTCTTCAGAAGATAAGGACAAACAAGGGATCAAGATAAGTGAGAGCTGGCTATTAGAGCTGCAGAAGCACCCTTATATTTCATGCAAGTATTCAAACTTAACTCTTTAGAAATTCTGATACTGGCATCTTCTTGATGTAGGAACAGAGCAAGCTTCACAAAGAGAAAAGTTGCAGACAAATTTTAATGTTAGCAAGCGACTTTTTTTGCAAATATTCAGCCGCCAGAGTTAATGAACATAGATCTTTAGCACACTATTAAGCCAATTAATCATCTACTCTCTTCGCTAAACTTTTAATAAAGTCTACTGCATTAATAGGTAGGTCATGCATCAATTATTATAGCAGCAGTTTCTTTTTATATAAACCAGTAGAACTAAATTAAATTAAACTATGAACTGCAAGGTACGTTGAACACTGGTATTATTCTAAGTTGTTCATAACTCTTCATAGTTTCTTTTGTTTTATAAACAGAAAGATTATTAACGAATAGTATAATCTCTTATTCAGGATACTTCTATCTCAGCTGCTCTAAGAACTTAATTTTCTGAGCTGTCTTAATTGAGAGAGGATGAATAATATAAGTTTCTAAACCAGCATCCTCGCTAATTCCTCCAAGAATTGCCATTGTTTATACCTTGACTTTCTAGTCATATACTTCTATCTTGCTAGTCTTAATATACCAAGGCTTCAATATGAAAGTGTTGATGGTAAACACAGTTTGTTAACATGAATAAACTTAATACAATTCTATTAGCCTCTCTGCAATTAATTATAAATATAATTTAAATTTTTGTTGTAAAATAGGAGAGGGAAATCAATCACTCTCTTAATACGATTCACACTTTTAAAAGATATATCATTTCGTTTATAAATGTAAGCTTCAAATTATGTAGAGATCCTCAAAACGCAAAAAACTGGTCATAAAATTGTTATTTTATTGTTTGAAAGAGAAAGAGAGAAGCTAGCCAATTACCTCGTAGTTTTTATTAATTAGAGAGTCAATATGTAGCTATTGATGAAAAATAGACTGTCATCCATTATAAAAAGCCAGCTATTATTGTTTCATTTTACAGCAAGCAAGCATTTTGGTAAACAATTTATGAACTACGCTTTAAGCAGAGATAAGACTCTTAGTTTCAGGACTATATGACTTATTCATTGTATATATCATATTTATTCGCAGTTAAGACTCTAAATCTATGAGATCTTCATATAAATTGATCCCAAAAGTTTTTAATATGTCTAGCATTCTATTAATAAACCTAATTTCATTTAGATTTTTTCCAAATCAAAGCACTTACAACTTCATTTAGGGAAGTTTTGAGTTTTTATTGCATGTAACTTAGGTACATATTTATCTTTAAAGGTATTATTAAGCACTTATTCTTAAATAATTAATATAAATCATTATTTTTGAATTAATTTCTTAGACTGCCATTTCAACTTTTTCAAATGTTTCTTAATAAAATTTCTGTCTATAGAGCTTAAGAATTTAGAAGTATCTTTCATGAAAAATATAAGCTGGATTATAAGGAGGTGCAAAACTTACTTCCTTTTTTATACATTCATAATTTTCATAACTTTTTACTTTTACCACCAATTCTAGAAATAAAAAAAAAGATTTAATAAGAAACTTGTCAATAACTGTATCATTATATTGCTCTTACTCAGATAATATATCTGCAACTCTATTCAATATTGATGAGAAATTGAATAAAATAAAAAATATTTTAAATAATCATTTAATAGATCATTATTATTATCTAAATATAAAAAAAGAAAAAGTATTTTTCTTCACAGTATATTGATAATATCTGAAAAACTACACATCCTCTAATAAAATATATTATAAATATAACTGAATAATTTGAGATTTGTAATAACTCAATCAAACTTCCATAAATTTTATTTTATTTATTTAGCAATGAAATGTAGTTATTTATTAATAGATTGTGAGTCAAAATGTCAAAAAGTACCATAATTAAATTAGATTGATCACTCAAAATATGAATAGAAATATTTCTATAAAATAACTAGCATAATAAAAGTCCATTATCTTTTCTTAGTTGAAGCAAAAATGAAAAAGACAGATTTATCTAAAAATTTAAAGTGATCAAAATGAAATATAAAATTATTAGTTCTTCAAAATAATAATCATCCATATAAATCCATAGATTCTCTCTATTTAAAAATTCAAAACCCAAAAACCCCAGAAATTATTTGGTTTAGCTTTTGATTGATAAAAGTAGACTATTATTGCATACTTTATAAGGGTTTTAATAGGGTATATTAATAGGGATTTATAGTTTAAATATTAGTAATTTAATTGGGTATAACAAGTGATTTTATTTCACACGTAATACGCTTAAAGTCTTGTGGCAGTTCTCTGAATTTTATCTTTCTAAGTCGATGTTTGATTTTTCTATTGCTGTTTAATTCTCTTAGCTTGGTTAATAATAGTTGAGTATGTGTTCTAACTGAGATCCCCCTCCCCCCATAAAAATATGACCCTCCCCTCCTCCCCCCGATAATACAACTTTTCATTTTTTATGTAAAATATATTCTTAGGGTTTGAATCATGCTCTATCTGGACACATCGAACATGAGTAACTATAAAAACTATAAAATAACATAAATACTTTCCAAAAAATTCTTGTCCTGTAGGCAGCTATTATTATTTATTATATTATTTGATAATAAGGTAGAATTTTTAGATTGATAAATGATTTTATTAATAAATACAGATATACATGCATATACTTGCTCAATGACCCTTTAAATATACGATAATAAGCTTGACTGAGCGCAAATTGCTTAAATATCTCCCATTTTTCACAAATTTGTCCTTTTTAGTGTCTATTTATCCTATCTATTTCCTGTCTAACTACTGGTAATTCAACAGATGTAACAACTTTCACTAGTCTCGTTGCAAACTGATTGGGGGGTCATGGATGAAGTAGGTTTATTTGAAAAAGTTGCTTATATTTTCAAAATGCGGAGATAGAGTGGTCCTGTTAATGAAGCTAAATCGTAATTGCTGAAATAGAATTACTTAGGAACTTTTAATTATTAATTTTTAATTTATTAATTTTAATAAGGCTGTTATTAACTATAGTAATTAAATAGTTAATAACAGCCTTATTAAAATTAATAAATTAAAAATTAATAATTAAAAGTTCCTAAGTAATTCTATTTCAGCAATTACGATTTAGCTTCATTAACAGGACCACTCTATCTCCGCATTTTGAAAATATAAGCAACTTTTTCAAATAAACCTACTTCATCCATGACCCCCAATCAGTTTGCAACGAGACTAGTGAAAGTTGTTACATCTGTTGAATTACCAGTAGTTAGACAGGAAATAGATAGGATAAATAGACACTAAAAAGGACAAATTTGTGAAAAATGGGAGATATTTAAGCAATTTGCGCTCAGTCAAGCTTATTATCGTATATTTAAAGGGTCATTGAGCAAGTATATGCATGTATATCTGTATTTATTAATAAAATCACTTATCAATCTAAAAAATCTACCTTATTCACTTTGTCCGTCCACTTTTTTGTATACATGCTCCTATAGGAAATTACTTCAATTAAAATTTAATTTTTAGTGTCCTTAATTTTATTTTTAATATTCTATTGATAAAGTATTTATCTCATATATCATCTTCATTCGACATAATTCTATAAAATAATAAAATTAAACTTTTTGCTTATGCTAATAATGCTAATTTATTATAATTTTATTGATAAATAAACAATGAATAAATATAAAAAAATTAATTAATTCCACGGAATGAGTTACTCGAGAGTACTTACTTTTAATTCTAGAAAGATAATATAAGGCAATGAGAACCTTTATATAAGCAATTGAATAAAATTAAAAGGTTTGCACTTTCAAAGATAGAAGTGTTACTAATATTGCATATATACATGAATCAAATTTATAGTATGTAAATAAAATGGTTAAAGACAACTAACGAAATAATAAATTAAAGATTCATTGCTACAGACTGTTTATAAACTATTTTATTCTTAAAATGGCTTTAGGATTTTCATTGTTTATTTATCAATAAAATTATAATAAATTAACATTATTAGCATAAGCATTTAATTTTATTATTTTATAGAATTATGTCGAATGAAGATGATATAAACCCCAATACGAATGTACATATAGAATTTATAAGTTGATAAAAAGTTTTAAGTATATAGATAAATAAGGAAATTTAATAGGACAGAATTTAACTTAATTTGAGGGAGCCGATCTCGAGAATGCAAATACGGTGAAGATGCAAAAAAATTTATGATTTTATTTTGAGGCCATTCTTACCATTCTTATCGAGCTTGAGTGCTGATCAATAATATTTGGGGTTTGTACCTTGTTGACCGATTAGGTGCAAAGTTTTACCGTTCACACTATTTGTGAGGAGATGCTGTTTTACCTCCACATTTTAATTAAATTTGAACTTAATTAATTAATAATTACTTTTTTAATAATTAAACAAATAATGGAAATCTAAAGGAGATCAATTAACTAAGCCTATCGCACTTTCTTTATTACCAACGCAACTCACACGCACCCCACTAAATTCACCGCACTTTGTGTGCACTTTGAAGAGCAACTCTAGATCTATCGATCCATGTTCTCCATTTTTTTAAATTGAACTTTATTTCATATTTTTCGCACTTATTTAAGCGCTATTCATATACACTACACTCAAAATTAAATGCACTTGCGCTAAATGCGCAATATTAATTTACCTACACTATATTTAATGCACTCATTTTTGTATTATTTTAGTGTAAATAACCTAAATACATTCTTTTTAATTCACGCAGGTAATTAAGGTGCCCTAACGAAATAATATTTATATATAATTTTAGCTTAATCAAACTTTTAATTTTTAGAGATCATTTTTCTCTATTTTACAGAGACATTTTTTTAAATAAGCAAAAATTAATTAATTTAGAGTAAGTAATATAAAAGTTTTATTGTTTGCCCTTTTTACTTTAAATCCTCATAATTTACAGATATCACATAAGATTAGTGCAATTGTTGACAACTTTTCACAAATTATATAAGATAGGGATTTTTTTAATTATTTAAACATTTATTTAAACTTTAAATTATTATGGTTATAATTTTATTTTCAGTTCATAAATAATTTTAGCTTTAAATAAATAAATCAATTTAATGACTACAAACATTTCAATAACTTGAAATTTATAATTCACTTTTCTCTATTTAAATTAATTTTATTTACTTTGATTTTTATTAAAGAGGATTAAATATGAAAATTTATTAGAAAAGAATATAAAAAAAAGAAGTTTTTTTTTAATTTTTAGGAAATTAGGATTTAAATTATAAAATATTGCTGGCACTTGTCGGTCCAAAACATCTGTATCTTCCTCAGTACTTAAATCTTCTCTCTGTCTCTTCTTGGTCTCTTATTTCTTTTACTGCTTGTACTAGTTTTGAGTGTTTTGATTCTTGTATGAATTTCCTTGAATGTACTTAAGTGAAGGTAATACAAACTTATTGTTTTTAATATCAGGGAGTTTTAATTACTATTCTGCCAGCTATTTTAAATCTGCCCATAAAGATACTTGCCCTGAATACTGCTTTTACTGATAAATTAAACAAAACTTATTCAACAATATCTTATCAGTTTTCCTTTGATTCGATTCACATACTATAATACTGTAGAAAATAATAATAGGCCCAAAATGTAGAAGAATTAAATCCTGCTAATTAATTTCATCTGCTGAAGCTGAGAGGTCTTAAATTAATTTCTTATTATGTTTTGTAATTCTGAAAATGTTGCTGTCTTTGTTGAAAAAATACCATTCACCTTGAAATCTCTTAATTACGATAAAGTCGTGTTTATAATTTTCAGAAGTCAAAATAAAAATTAGGGATTTGTTTTAGTTTTACAAAAATTCAATAAGTTTACCCTCAAGTAGAGAAATGTCAAGTAATTCAAATCGAGACTTTGCTTCAAATTTTTGCAGCTTATATGTTAAAAATGTACTATTATGAATTCCACCAAGGAAGTTATCTTGATCAAAAATTTTGTTGCAGGAGAGAGAGAGAGCTCGATAATTTCTGGATTTCTCAAATTCAAGATTGCATGTTGGATTGACTGTTCTAAAGAAATAAAATAAGTTATGCCCATCATCATATTCAGTGCGTGAAAAAAATTGAAAAAATTGATTAGGTTGTTTGAATATAGTATTCTGTAATGTATTAAAGTATTCTGAAATCATTTCTGCCTTGGTTTATTTCTCATAAAATTCACCTCTTACATACTTTTGTGAATATTTGAGGATGTTTTAAAATAACTTGTCACGAGTTAGAGAATACATGTGGGGAACCATATCTGGATTCCTGCTTATTGAGAATTTTTGATTTGGTTGTACATCCAGTTTAAAGTTAATATAACGCTCAATTTGATTTTACTATGGCCTAGGTTATTGATTAATTTGGTTAGGTGGTTTCTAACTTTAATTTTATCCTTAATACTAATTTTGCTGATTAATTTATTATCGTTAGGGAGGATTAACTGGTGGTATATTTGGAAAGGCTTAAACTTGTTATTCAACAATTACTACGGGTTAATTTTATACATCCTTAACTTCTTCACTTTAACCGATACCCTCGAATCTCTTTTAAACAATTTTACTGCAAACATTTGGTTATAAAAGGTTAAGTATTCTAATTGGAGTAGTTGTAACTCCTAAACTAAGGCGTATAAGCCTTGCACAAATTTCCTGCTCTACAGGTAGTTTAATTTTCACAATTCATTAGAAAGGTCTGAAAGTTTATAGTACAAAAAATTATTTATTATATATTTTTATTCATTCCTTAAATAGTCATTTCTAAACATTCCAAATTTTTGATCAAAGTTTCAAAACTTTTGGGGGAGGGTCTAAGACGGTGGCAGAAATTTTTCGAAAACCTAAGTCGGTGGCAACATTAATTTTTCAAAATTCACCAAAATCCTAAGTCGGTGGCATAATAAAATTTTTTTCTTTTTACAATTGGCAATCAATAAGTACCTCAATATATATGAAAATTTTATCAAAGAAAGTTAATCAATTTCCACCATAACAACTTAGACATTTGACGGACACAGTTTAACATATAAAACAATTAGAATTCATAAATAATTTGTATCCCTTTATCAAATAATTTTAAATAAAAATATATCTATATAAATATCAATGAAATATTATCACATTGACAATTAGTGTATAACATACTTCGATTTTAATTTTTTCAAAATATCATTATTTTTCAATGTGATAATATTTCATTGATATTTATATAGATATATTTTTATTTAAAATTATTTGATAAAGGGATACAAATTATTAATGAATTCTAATTTTTTTATATGTTAAACTGTGTCCGTCAAATGTGTAAGTTGCTATGGTGGAGATTGATTAACTTTCTTTGATACAATTTTCATATATTGAGGTACTTATTGATTCCCAATTGGAAAAAGAAAAAATTTTTATTATGCCACCGACTTAGGATTTTGGTGAATTTTGAGAACTATTTAACTTAAAGCCAAGATTTTGCTGCAGCTTTTCTAAGTCACTATTCACACATAACCTTTCATTCTGTGGCTTTGAATTGAAAGCACTAGCTAACTAGTGCGAGTTATTAGCGTTCTCAAAGAGTTGAAGTAGGTCTACAACTGTTTTTCAGAGAAAGCTTCCATATTTTTAGGGAAGTGGGAAATTCTTTGAATTTCAGAGGAGTCGCCATTAAGGCAATTTTCAATAATGCTGTTGCTCACACTCACATTCTTTTCAATTTAAGCTTCAATTATTTGCTGCTGAAGCTTCTTTACTTTGAATAACCACTGCTTGTCTCTGTTCTGCAACCTATTTGCAAGGCCTTTCATAAAGTAAACCATAGTTTTAGAATCAATAACCTCTAACTTCTGTAAGAAAGTAGCCCAAGAAATTGATATTTAATCTTTGAGTGCTTCTACTGTAGGAGAGCAAGAGAGAGCACAAATTCTTACGAAGTGCTCTGTGTATCCTACAGTTATGTCTCTGATTATGTGCAAGCCACAGTCTTGCTTGAGTAGAGTCATGAAAGGCATATTCAAGATAAAGAAAGAAGTTGGTATAAGATTTTAAACTTGAGAGTCGACTGCGAATAATTACCAAGTTTAACTCATTAATTGTATAATATAGGGGAGAGTAAAATTCAATTTCTGCACAGGTGCAAGCTGTTTAGTAAATGCTGAAACTGCATAAAAGAATACAAAGTTTGCTGAATCTAGAGCTTGTCTCGTATTAGGTGAGCGAATTAATAATAAGATTGATTCTTGTATTAATTCATCTTCGATTATTACTCTTTCTCCCATATAATAAGCAAGAGCAGCTAAAACGATACGTGGCTTTGAGTCTTCATTAAAATTATGATTGCTCTATATAAAATCCCCAGGCAATGGGAACAAGTTCTCGCTTAGTTTATGGTCACTAAAGTTCTCAAAATTGCTTTGGAATGAGAGAAGTGAATTGGTGCTTCGAGAAACTATTTCTTGAATAATGCAAGACCTTTAATAATATTAATAATTCTTGAAACTTTCTAAGCGCTTTATGAGAATCTCATGGCCAATGATCGAGCCATAGTTAATAAAGAGTTGAGGTAAGGGTTCTTTATTTTGATTTTAATCACTTGCAAAGCTGAGATTCGTAGCTTATTCACTCTCCTTAATCTCTTCGATAGCAGCAGTAACATCTAGAGGCTATGATACCACGGATTTACTCTTATGGCTGTGCTTGATCTTCTTTGGCTTTTTGTTATTTATATACTTTCTCACATACTACTTAAAATCAAAAGTTTTATTATAACCTGCAAAATCCGCCTGCTACAGCAGCATTTTCAAGTTATAGTTATTTTATTGCAGAAATTCTTTAGCGCGGTTGATTTTAGCGCTGTCTTGCGCATTTTAATACTCACACTTAATGCCCTTGGCTTTAAAATTTTCTTCAAAATTTCCATTGGCTTGATGATTTTCAAAAATCCAATCTGAGTTTGACTAATCAGGTGCCTCCTGCGGCACTTGCAAATCATTAATACCTTCTAAATAGAAGATAATATCGAAGATTTAAGCTTACCAGCACTCGCATTCAAAAGTTATTGAAGGCTGATTTCAGAGGTTTTCTAAAATCCAGTGGCTGGATTCATCTGATTTATGCTTAATTTTAATGATTAATTCGACTGGATTTTACTATTAAACCACTGGATTATTAAAATTTCGACTGGATTATTGATCCTTAACTATATGAAAAAACACTCTTTTGCTTATATCCTCCGGATTTATGGCTGGCTCACTGCCAAACCAAGACAAATAATGATTATTCACTATAACTCATTAAACGAGAAGCTTAGAGTTGCCTGGAGTTGGGTGGTTGAAGAGCTGTGGTAAATTTAAGGAATTTTCAAGATGGGCTAAACCCAAAATTGGCTTTTTAAAAAAAAGTCATAATCCTTGGTAACTTTTGAAATTTAAACCTTTCTTTACCCTTCCATAACTGAATGAAGCCCAGTAGAAATGTGAAGACAGGAATAGCTAGATGTTCTGACCGACACCCGACCCCCCCACCTCCCCTCCTTCTTGATAGTACCCCCCGTACCCCCCCTAAAATATCCTATTTCATATCAAATTTTTTATCCTTAGGATCTAAATCGATTTCCTTCTTGACATCTCGATATCATAAAATTTATTTTTTTATATATAAAATTTCATAATTTTATCAAAATTCATAAATTCTATATTAATGCCTTATATGATTTTATTTTTAAGTTTTGACAAGTTTCACAATGTTTTTCAAAATTTTTTTGCCTATCCTTTGTGAAAAATATATAAAAAATAATTTTGAATTACAAATTTTAAAATTTAATTTATAATTAATTTTTATTGACTACCATACACAAATTTTATTCAAAATTTTTTTTTCGCTTAAATCAATTTCATTCGACTTCATTTCAAGAAAGAGTATGATTAATTTTTTAAAATCAAAATTTTCAATATTTTGTAATTTATTTCATTAACAATTACAAAATATTGAAAATTTTGATTATAAAGAATTAATCATACTCTTTCTTGAAATGAAGTCGAATGAAATTGATTTAAGCGAAAAAAAATTTTTGAATAAAATTTGTGTATGGTAGTCAATAAAAATTAATTATAAATTAAATTTTAAAATTTGTAATTCAAAATTATTTTTTATATATTTTTCACAAAGGATAGGCAAAAAAATGTTGAAAAACATTGTGAAACTTGTCAAAACTTAAAAATAAAATCATATAAGGCATTAATATAGAATTTATGAATTTTGATAAAATTATGAAATTTTATATATAAAAAAATAAATTTTATGATATCGAGATGTCAAGAAGGAAATCGATTTAGATCCTAAGGATAAAAAATTTGATATGAAATAGGATATTTTAGGGGGGGTACGGGGGGTACTATCAAGAAGGAGGGGAGGTGGGGGGGTCGGGTGTCGGTCAGAACATCTAGCTATTCCTGTCTTCACATTTCTACTGGGCTTCATTCAGTTATGGAAGGGTAAAGAAAGGTTTAAATTTCAAAAGTTACCAAGGATTATGACTTTTTTTTAAAAAGCCAATTTTGGGTTTAGCCCATCTTGAAAATTCCTTAAATTTACCACAGCTCTTCAACCACCCAACTCCAGGCAACTCTAAGCTTCTCGTTTAATGAGTTATAGTGAATAATCATTATTTGTCTTGGTTTGGCAGTGAGCCAGCCATAAATCCGGAGGATATAAGCAAAAGAGTGTTTTTTCATATAGTTAAGGATCAATAATCCAGTCGAAATTTTAATAATCCAGTGGTTTAATAGTAAAATCCAGTCGAATTAATCATTAAAATTAAGCATAAATCAGATGAATCCAGCCACTGGATTTTAGAAAACCTCTGAAATCGACCTTCAATAACTTTTGAATGCGAGTGCTGGTAAGCTTAAATCTTCGATATTATCTTCTATTTAGAAGGTATAAATGATTTGCAAGTGCCGCAGGAGGCACCCGATTAGTCAAACTCAGATTGGATTTTTGAAAATCATCAAGCCAATGGAAATTTTGAAGAAAATTTTAAAGCCAAGGGCATTAAGTTTGAGTATTAAAATGCGCAAGACAGCGCTAAAATCAACCGTGCTAAAGAATTTCTGCAATAAAATAACTATAACTTGAAAATGCTGCTGTAGCAGGCGGATTTTGCAGGTTATAATAAAACTTTTGATTTTAAGTAGTATGTGAGAAAGTATATAAATAACAAAAAGCCAAAGAAGATCAAGCACAGCCATAAGAGTAAATCCGTGGTATCATAGCCTCTAGATGTTACTGCTGCTATCGAAGAGATTAAGGAGAGTGAATAAGCTACGAATCTCAGCTTTGCAAGTGATTAAAATCAAAATAAAGAACCCTTACCTCAACTCTTTATTAACTATGGCTCGATCATTGGCCATGAGATTCTCATAAAGCGCTTAGAAAGTTTCAAGAATTATTAATATTATTAAAGTTCTTGCATTCAAAACCCCAAAACCCATTATTGAGGTGTATAAGTGCTTGAATTTGTAGGGTTTAGTTGTGGTCTTATTGGGGTTAGTAGAGATAAAGCAGGTTTTATATTAATTTAATGAATATTTAAAGAGTATTAGTGCACTTTATTTAAACAAATTTTATTTCCTTATCTATGTGGTTCCTCTTGAATCTAGCTCTCTGGAGTGGTGCATGTATGTCTTCTAACAATTGTCTTTGATGAGCTGGAGCTGGAGCTCTAACGATTATCATCTCTACAAAATTCTTAATTACATTACAGACATCTTTCTGTTATATATGTTTAGAAGCCAAACTTATTGATTATTTTTCGTGCTTTGTTCCAAAGTATGACATAATTTCCATTTCGCTCTCTAAGATTATGGCTGCATTTGCCCAAACATCTCATTAAACAGAGCCATTTGTCCACTTCTCCCTGATTGGAAAGTATCCAGGTGTTCCAAGCACCTTAGCCAAAGTCACTATTTCTTATCTTATCGCTCTATTGAAATCAATGACTAAAATTTCTAATGTAAAGAGATTTAACATAACATTTCAGGCTTCAAATCTCTATGTACATACCCAAGTTCATGGAGCTCTTAAACAGCCTTAATAATTTCTTACAGTATCTCATTTAAATCATCTGGGTATCTATTATGATAAAGATACTCTCTCAAAGTCATTTCAAACTTCTTCAGTCTTAATTCAACAAAGCCATGCCCAAGAATAACTCCATCAAGTCTGAGTAAGTTCTTAAACTATTTTTTATAAGCCTCCCTCAGTATTATGTATTCATTTGCAAATCCATTTTGATACTGCTCGTTTTTAATGAGATACTTGAAAGGATATACTTTTTAAGCATACTCATCAACCACTATAAGCTTAGCCTTGTTTGGCAGATCAAAATGCAAGTAATTTTAAATACAGCTTTCGATATCAATTGCATTCAATGCAGGTAGATACATAGCTCTCTCTTAAAGACATACTATAAGAGTACCATTTGCTGGCTGATTCATTGATTCAAAACGCTTCTGCCTCATGAGCCTTTCCTCCTGTTGTCTTTATGACTCAAGAGAGTTATTTTTTCTTCTAGCAGGTATAAGCTTTTAAGTTTTCTCATCTTTAATCAGGAATTCACTTAAGTGGTGCTTTTGCATATGCATCTTTACTTTGGCTGAGTGAGCATAAGACTTAATGCATGTTGTGCACTAATACCTACCATCTACTTTATCATGCTTAAAGTAGATCTTAGCTCTACCAGAGTGTATCTCTTTGATGTGCCTCTTCAAGCTAGACTCTTCTGAGAAGGACTTTTAGCATTCTTCACATTAAAATGTTTTAATTTTTTAATTTGATGGTGTTCTTTATCTTCCTCAACCAATTCAACTTATGTTTAAACTCCTATCTCTACATCAAACTCTAGAGCTCTTAGCTCAACCTCCTTTTCAATATAAATTACTTCTGGTTTCTTGGAGGAGCAAAGTTGAGCAATTATTAATCTCTTCCAAGAGAAAATGCCTTCCGGTTTAAGTTAGCCGCCATGTTTAAATTCAAATTTAAATTTTTATTATTAAGGTCTAATAATCTTTCTGATTATAGTAACTCTATATAGGAGTTTATACGATAACAATTATGGTTGAATTTAAGGTGTTAGAGATCATATTTATGCTTAGTTTTTAAATCTAATTTTTTCTAATTTCATGCTTAATATTTTTTATTTTGGTACCAACTTAGATAAAATTCAGGTTGGTACTGGTACCAATTAGGTTTTGAACCAATTTGAGAACTTTTCCATTAAAACCTCATTAGTTTAAAACTAGGTACTAATTAAGTTTTGGTACTATTAAATTGGTACCAATTAAAATTAAACGAAATTAGTATAAGTACTAATTAAATTTAAACAAATTTAGTACTAATTTAATGGAACTAAATTGATAAAAATGGAACTCCATCTCTGAATTTTGTTACAGCTTCTACCAGTTTTCTCCAGGTATCTTTACTAGGTTGACCTCCTATAAGATGCCAATATTTAATACTATGATTTTAAGCAGTAGGATCCAGAACTCTAAATATTAAAATTTGAAATTCAATAAGAAGAGAAGGAACAAGGATGGAATCTATAAGTACTGCAATGAAGAGGGTTGAAGCTTAAGAAATGATCTCAAGATTTAGAAGCAAGGGGGATCTCTATCGATACCTCACTTAGCATGGTAAGCATGTGACATATACTTAATCATATATTATAGTGGGTTTATTCCTTCCAACAATGGAAGGTACCAAAATCTCATTCTTAAAAGCGATACTCTGTGATGAGAAGAAAGCCTTAAAAAACAATGAAATTAAGTTGATTTAAATACCAAACTACCCAGAGATTTCACTCACTAATCTCTTCGAGGATGCGTTGAAAGATGAAAAGTTGGAAATTTATCTTCCTACCAAGAAAAAACTGTCAAACAAACTTGCAGAAAGGAGCTTCTTCTTTTGTTCTTGGCACTTTAAGAGAGAGCTATCTTAGAGAGATCATTAAAGAAGCTCACAGAAACGCTACTCTATTTCTCCTGAAGATTAAAAGAAACAAGGCATACTAATAAGCGAGACCTGGCTTGCGGAGCTTAAGAAGCATCCATACCTCTCTAGTAAGCTTTGACACATAACTTTGTGGGAAACCTGGAACTGGTATATTCCTAATTAAAGAGCTTGCAAAGGTTCAGAGAGAGAGAAAGTCATAGACTATTCATTAAGTGAGCAAGAGACTTTATAAGGATGTTTAAAAGCCAGATGAAATGAACATAGATGCAGGAGCTGGCACTAAGAGAAGAAATATGGGCCCAAGCAAATCATAAGAAGAGGAGAAGAAAGAAAAGCCAAAACCATTTATGGGTAAATTTAATATGTGAATATATTCATTCGTTTAAATCTAAAACTTATTTATAAATATTCATTCTTCACTTTATCGCACAAATATTTTTCTTATCTATACTCACTCTCTTGCAGCTACTCTGAATCAAGTCTACTGTATCGATGGGCAAGTCATGCATAATGTGATACAGCAGCAGTTTCTTGCAGTTAGTCTTAATTTAACTCAAATAGAATACGATTCCATTAAACTGTGTGGCTATAGGGAACGTTATATAAAGGAGTTATATTTAACTATTCATAAGCTTTCTTAGACTCCTTAGTCTTATGAACTGAGAGGTTGTCAACAAACAGGATGATCTCCTAATAGTTGTACTTATCTCTTAGTTTATGTAAGAACTCTATATACTGCTCTCTCTTAATAGAGCGAGGGTGAATAACATAGGTTTCTAAGCCTGAATCTTCACAAATACCAGCTAAAATTGCATGAATGACAACCTTTACTTTCTAATCGTAGACTTCTATATTATCATACTTCTTATACCAAGACTTATTAATAAAGGTGTTAAAGGTAAAGACAGCTTCATCAGCGTGTATGAACTTGATGATTTTGTCAATAGCCCTCTGCATTTAATCATATATATAGTTTAAATTATTACTATAAAATAGCACTAAAAAAATCAATCACTCTCTTCACTCTGTTGAGTCTTGAAAGTAATACCATTTATTCTATAAATGTTGGCTATAGTTTAAGGAGAGATACGCATGTCATGAAACCTGCGATGAAACATTACATCTCGCTAGTCTAATGAAAAATGTGCCCAATACTTTAAAGTCTTAGAGACAGAGGTAGCCAATATGGGTCTAAGTGAACTTTTATTTTCTTTCTGGATGTTTTAAAGTATAAGAATAAAAATGCTAAACAGCTAACATGCAGTGATGCCTAACAATAGAGGCACTCTTGTGTAAGAGCTTTGCTATAGCTGCATAATTCAGCACTGGTTTGACTTAGTCTATATTATTACTTTAACCATACCTTAGCTTAAACAATAAATCTAAATATTTCTCATCATAAATAGAACCTAAATTTCGCTAATTTCTATTTCTAATTTTGCAAATAGGCCTAATTTCTCTACTAACCCAAATAAGACTCCAACTATACCCTAAAAATCAAAGCACTTATAAACCTCACTAAGGTGTTTTGGGGTTTTTATTGCAATAGATGTATAATTAAGAATAGGTCTGAGTTTATCAACATATTCATCGCATGCATAACGCAGCTTAAATAGAAGATCTATATAATCACTGTCATAAACACACCACAAACCTCGCATATAAACGCTAATTCACAAGACATTTAAAACCTAATCCCCTACATAATTGCTACAAAACCCTAATTAAGTATGCATTAATTGTCTACTCTTATCAATAAAAAACTCAATCAAACTACTGAAGGGATTTTCGGTTTAGATTTAAGATGAAATTTAATTTACGTATTATTTTTAATACATGGCAGATTATTTTTTTTCTACAAAATAAATTTCCAGATGTTTCATATTATTATAATATTAAAATGTTAGTGTGAGAGTGATAAAAATTAGGCATCTCTCTAGGTTCTCTGATTAATCCAATAAATTCATCTGTAAAATGTTGAGATTCCATCTCTTTGCTATATTGAAGATTTCGATTACTCATAACTGTTCTGATTAAGACCCCTCCTACCCCCGGACAAACCGAGACTCCATCCCCTCATTTTTATTGTTATTATTTCATCAATTTATTTTTGCTTAAATAAATTTCTTGCACTGAGGGCCACTAGTACTAAGATAAATATTACTTGTTTGGTACTTATCAACAAATACTTATCTTAGTATTAGCGGCCCTCAGTAGAAAAAGTTTATTTGAGCAAAAATAAATTGATGAAATAATTACATTAAAAATTAGGGGGATGGGGTCTCGTTCAGAGCACATAAAATCAAAAAGTTGTCTTATAAAATACAATTTTTATGCTTGATCTGGAAAAAATCCAGTGATCGAGAAAACTTTTTCTATAATTTCAATAGCTTATTGTGCGAGACAATCTTTTACCTATTGCCAATCTCCATGAAGATTGAGGTACAATGAATGAGCAATAAAATCAGTAATTTAAAAAAAAAA
The DNA here is from genome assembly GCA_000711775.1 of Oxytricha trifallax. NCBI lineage: Eukaryota > Ciliophora > Spirotrichea > Sporadotrichida > Oxytrichidae > Oxytricha > Oxytricha trifallax. The sequence goes on along the minus strand of ARYC01017416.1, from coordinate 44,102 downwards.
GTATATGTAACTATTATTATTAAGCATATATATGGTCTAGTTAAATCGAGTTTTATTTCTTCATCAAATCTTCTTCAATTTAGATTAGAATTTCTTGATTTTTCTTATAATTCTTATATTTATAGTCGAAAAATTCAACAGAAGTAGATTAAAAAATTTTCCAATTGGTTAAGTATATAAAATCGTTATTAAATGGTGTGAATCTTTGTTATTAAGAGTTAGAGAAAATTCCAATATTTATGTAGAAGATTATTAAAAATCAGAAATTTAAATTAATTAGAATAAAATTTAAAGAGAACATATTAAAATGATGAATTAAGTTATATTTTTGACTTAGCTCGTATAAATAAATTAACTTAATTTTAAAGATACATAAACTTTCATTTATACTTAACTTATATTTTTATTTTGACAATCAATATGTTGCCCAATTATATTTTCTTAATTATATTTTAATCAGTTTTATTTGGTATCTATAAATTATAATATTAGTTTAGATTTTATAATTGTTAAATATATTTTGTTAAAACAACAATTATTATATAAATAAAAATTAATAATCATTAGCTATATTCACAAGCATAATAAGTTTTTAATATTTTTGATTTAAATAACTAATATCTTACTATATTTTATTATTTAATCATTAACTGGAAAATGTAAGAAATTTTTTTCAGTATGAGTCAAGCATCAAAGTTTTGAGCAGAAAATTATCTTATCATATAAATATTAATCTATCCTCATTCCCTGTATATTCGAGATATATTTCATTAATTGTCAGGTTTAAATAAGAAGCTTTGATATTGCCTTTTACAAGCCAATTTTTATAGAAAGAGTATTGACAGACTTTTCTTAAAGTTTTGTATCTTTCTTCTTTTTTAAGTTAGAATGTAAGGTTTTAAAAGAACTATAATTAGATAGTATATTTATTTAAAAAGGCTTAAATAATCATAGTGATCTAATTTTAATTTATGTCTCCATTTTGCTACAACATCTATGAGTTTCACTTCTTCTAGATCTTTCAAAATTTCTTCATGATATTTTAGAGAATTTTGAAAATTTTTATTGTGAACTTCAACAATTCTCTTAATTGATTTCTCAATAGTAACAATCAAAGCATATTCTTTTATTTTATTACAAATTTTTTTGGAAATTATAAATTTAATGTTCGACAAAAAATATAACTTATAAACATACTTATCAATCTCAAACAGCTCTTTCTTTGAGAAAAGTTTCTTACTGTAAAATCCAACTATAGTATCTGTGGAACAATATGCCATAGAAAGGCCTTTAAGTTAATATACTTTCAAATTTTCATCAATCGAGGGATTTAGCTTGATTGAGACTCCTAAATCTCCAATTTTGACATTTAAGTAATGGCTCACTGGGGAGTTTAAAAATATTTTTCTTATATTATTCAAATGCTCTAAAAATCATAAAACATCAAAGAAACATGTTATAATTTATCAAATAGTACTTTAACGATCTCTACAATTAATCTTTAGCACCTAAATCATAGTGGCCTATCCAATTTACATAATAAAATAAATTAAATTTTGAATAAATATTGATAAATTTGTTTTAAATATTATGTTTATTTAATTTTAATTTCACCTTTTATTAATGAAGTCATGAATAGCTGTAAATTTTACATGAAAGGCTTTTTTAATGTTATCTTATATATTAGTTGACTCAATGATTGTAATTTCCACTATTGTAACAGCTATTCATGACTTCATTAATAAAAGGTGAAATTAAAATTAAATATACACAATATTTAAAACAGATTTAGCAATGTTTATTCAAAATTAATGTATTTTTTATGTAAATTGGATAGGCCACTATGGTTGGGTGCTAAAGATTAATTGTAATGATCATTAAAGACCAATTTAATGATTTATGGCATGTTTCTTTGATATTTTTAGCATTTGAAAATATAAGAAAAATATCGGTTTGGGGAGCCCTTACCCGACATTTTCAATTTTATATAAAAATATATTTATTAAATAATCATTCATATCATTGAACACCAAAAGATTTTGGGGCTTCATATCTCCAAAAAACATGTCATGCTAGTGCAAAAACTAAAGAGCCTCTATTGACCTTAAAATTAAATAGCAGAACTTTTCTGGGCAATTAAAATTGTTATAATTTTTATTTCATTATTTAATTTAAATAATAGTGAATAGCATTCAAAACTACAAAACCCCCCTTAATTTGTGGAATTGAGTTTTTTATCGACAAATCAGACAAAAAATGCATACTTTATTAGGTTTATGCAGAGGATAATCTTTTAAATGTTATTTAAATTAACTTTAAATGCGAGGTATGGGGTCAGTATATGACAGTGAGTATATAGATCTGCTGATTATGTTGCTTTGTGGATGTGATGATTACAGTTAATAACTCAAACCGATTTTAAATTACCATTATATTGCTAGGCTGTTTCAAAAATCGTCTGCTACTGTTAGATCTCACTTCTTGTTATCCTTGAATTTAAAAAGATAGCAACTTCCTTTTAAAGCCTAATATACCTTTAAAATTTTAACAGCATCAGATTGATTGTCTTATTAATGTGGGGTCACTTATCTCTGAGAATGGAATATCTTACAAGACAATCAATCGCATTAAGAGAGTGGATAATTTTAATGTTCTATTTTACAAGGATAATTTGAATTATTTATTTTATTAAATGCAGAGAGTTTAAGAGCATAATATAAGTTTATTATCGCTGATGAGGCTGTATTCACCTTTAATACCCTCATATCAAGATCTTGGTTTAAGAGATGTAGCAACATAGAAGTTTATGATTAAAAGGTTAAGATATTAATTCATGCTATACATGGTGAAATAAGTGAAGATAAGGCTTTGCGACTTATGTTATCCCTCGTCTCTTAATTAAGACTGAATAATACATAAAGTTATTAAATAGCTCAGATAAAAGTACGCTAACTAAGAGATTATTCTGTTCGTTAATACTATTCTGTATATTAAACTAAAGACTCAAGGAAGAAATATGAAATGTTAAACATAACACCTGTATTTAATGTTCCTACAGTCCTCAGTTCAATATAATCGAGTTAAATTGGGAGTTACCGAAAGGTCATTATAAGAATTTTCTACTCTACAATCTCATGCATGATTTCGAGAATGATATAGTAGAATTTATTTTGATTGCTGCTAAAAGTGTTGGAGATGAAAAAGCTAAATTATTCTCAGGAGAAGGGAAATTTTGTGTATTTAAATAACTCTTATAATTAAACGAATGAATAATTTCACAAATTGAATTATCCCGTAAAAGGATTCGGCTTCTCTTTCAATTTTCCCTCTTAAGGCTTGTTTGACCTAGGCCTAGGTTTCTTCTCTTAGTGCCAACTCCTGCATCTTTTTTATATCGTCTGCCTTGTATAAATCTTTGTAGAGTCTCTTACTCAGTTTAAGTTTTACTTGAGACTTTCTCTCACTGTTTAATTTGCTGCGCTCTTTCATCAAATATATAGCAGTGCCAGGTTTTCTTTAAAATTTGAAGATTAAGCCTACTAGAGATGAATGGATGCTTCTGCAGTTCCAAGAGACAGGTGTCGCTGATTTTAATTCCTTGCTTCTCTTTTTCTTCAGGAGAGATGCTATTGAGTTTCTTGTGAGCTTCTTAAATTCCTTTATTTAAGTACTCAGATTTCAGAATTTCAAAAACATCAAAGAAGAAGTTTCTCTATGGCAACTTTTTAGAGAGCTGTAGCTTTGATGGAAGGCAGAGAGCAAAATCAGGATCACTCATAGCATCATCATATAGATTCCTTACTGATATTTCAGGGTAGTTAGATATCTCAATCATCTTTATTTCATTTGTCTTATATGTTTTATCTCATCGCTTAGCAATTCTTTTCAGAATGAGATTTTAGTTCCTTCCTGTGTTGGCGAGAACAATTCAACTTTGGTTAATATATTAGAATTAGTTAAAAGTTTACCTTGCTATACAAGTTATCAGTAAAGGTCTTCTTTACTTCTGAATTATCAAATAAAATCTTGAGATTAATTTCTCTTTTTTGCATCATTCATAGACACCATTTCGTTCCCACTTTCTAGAAATGTCAATGAAAATTAAAATTAAAGATATCCATTCTAAACTCACTAAAATTTTACAATTAAATAGGAAGATCCAACTGGAGGTCAACCTGAATCACATATATGTAGAAAAATGTAAGAGCTTTCTCCAAGTTACAATGTTTGACTTCGATTTTTATCAAACTATCTCAATTAAATTGCACCCAATAATAATTAATTTAATTAAGGAGTGCTCATAATTTATTTAAATCTTAATTAAAAGATTAAATTAAAGTTCAAAACCGTATTACATGGTATTTTTAATAAATTAATTCTATAATCAACCCTTCAATAATTACGAAAACAAAATTAGGAGCACAATCTAACTTTAAAAAACACATTTGGGTGTATTTTAATTTATAAAATACATGAAATAGTATGTAAATTATCTCAAAATTTAAGAAATATAATACTAATAACCAGCATTCTGTTCCCATTAAATCACTCTCCAATTTTTGAGGATATGCTCTTGCTTGTTTATAAAAGTAGAATTTAAACAGCCTATATAATAATTAATAGTATTTATAAAATGAGCGGCAGCTTTCTTAGAAAAGCGGCATTGAATTGGTAAAAATTTTAAATATTCAAGTGATTTGCCAAATAAATAAAGTTACATTATCTTGTTTATAATATTAAACATTAAATAATTATGTTATTTTAGTTTGATTAATTTTTGTAAGGCAATCGAGAAAAATTGCCGAACTTTTCTTGATTGCCTTACATTTTGATATTTAAAAATTTACAAATAATTTAACTTTATTTATTGAATTAATTATTTTGAAATAATTTATAATTTATGACTCATTCACTTAAATTAAATTATGAATAAACCTTATATCAATTAACAAAGAAGTATTAACTTATTATAAGATCTATATTTTTAATTAATTAAACTTGATTCATTGCTTTATAAATGCATATACTTTAAAAAATCATATTTAAAATAAAATAATATATAATAGTTTAAAACACATATATTAAAATCAAAAATGAGAATAGTTTTTGGCTTAAATGAAGTTTCATTTACTCGTGTTTTATTCATTTTACAAAATTACTCAACACATTTAGATATAATTTATTCAAAATTTTCACATTCTTAATAAGTCAACTCTTTGACGATAACTATGATAAAATTGTAATTTATTAATTTTGAATTTTTTACTTGTCTTACTCTACAATCAAACATTGTTAATAAGAATAAACTAATTTTATTTCATTGCCATGTTTATCATTATATATCACTATATTAATTTATACAGTCTCATATTTTTTTGCATTTTTTACCAAATGCATTAGCTAGCAAAAACTTTCTTTAATAAATCAAAAGAAAATTTAGACTTGCGATGCCTCTACATATTTGTTTTGACCGAGACCCCCCCTCCCCCCCTCAAACCGAGAATCCCCTTTTATTATAGTCTTTTTATGAATTTTTTTTTTACTCAGAATAAATTTCTTGCCCTTCGGGCTGATATTACTATCAAAAATAAATTTTGATAAGTTCCTCTACGTCCGTCGACTTTTGTTTAGAACATACTCCCCTTAGGGAAATATTTATAATAAGGTTTAATTTTGACTATCATGATTAATAATATGATTTAATTGATAGACATAAATTTGAATTCAAGATTTTTTATAACTTAAATCACTTACACTCTCCTATATAGAAAAAATTAATATAAAAGTTTTTCCTATCATTTTTAACTTCATATAAACATATAAACTTTTATTATTATTACTTATTCAGTTAATTACTATTAAAATCATATTTTATTCATATATATATATATATATTTAAATGGTAATCCTAAATATAAAAATTTTCTTTTATTTTTCAATAAACTAAGATTAAGAAATAAGATTTTAATAGTAATTAACTGAATAAGTAATAATAATAGAAGTTTATATGTTTATATGAAGTTAAAAATGATAGGAAAAACTTTTATATTAATTTTTTCTATATAGGAGAGTGTAAGTGATTTAAGTTATAAAAAATCTTGAATTCAAATTTATGTCTATCAATTAAATCATATTATTAATCATGATAGTCAAAATTAAACCTTATTATAAATATTTCCCTATGGGGAGTATGTTCTAAACAAAAGTCGACGGACGAAGTGGAACTTATCAAAATTTATTTTTGATAGTAATATCAGCCCGAAGGGCAAGAAATTTATTCTGAGTAAAAAAAAAATTCATAAAAAGACTATAATAAAAGGGGATTCTCGGTTTGAGGGGGGGAGGGGGTCTCGGTTGATGAAGGGGTCTCGGCTGAGGGGGGAGGGGGGGTCTCGGTCAGAGCACATATTCCTAACCTGAAATTTTTAATATAGGTTTTAGGCTTTGAATAGCAATTTAGCTGTTAAATTGAAATGCAGAGCTAAAAAATTCAATTTGAATACAAACAAAAATTGTTCAAGAGAAGGAAGAGAAAAAAATTAAGGCTTTACATTAATGTGAAGAGTGTGAGAAGAACTTCACTTATAAATATGCTCTCAATCGTCATATTTTAGAGCTGCATTCTAGCAAGCCCAAGCTCTATCTTAAACATGCTAAAATAGATGAAAAATATTTCTGTCTTTACTGCAATAAGCAATACAATCATTCAAGAGATTTAAAAGTTCACCTATAAAACCATCATTGCAAGAAATTTGAAGTCATAAATCCTGATTCTTGGGAGATCTTCCTTCAAAAAAGAAAGCCAAGAGATCCTTTAGAATCTTCGGAACAAAGATTATAAAAAGAAAACAAATTAATTAAAGTAGTGATGAACCTCCCTGCCTCTGAAATCGTTAAAAACAAACTCAAAATTAAAGCACTTAAACTTCCAATATTAAACATAATTGACTTTTAAGATGGCAAATAAGTTATCTTATCTTTGATGAAAAATTGAAAAAAAAGGTAATATCATATAAGAAGTTCTCATAAAAAAATTATTAATTCAGCTACTTCAAATACGAAGACAAGTATCAAATGGAATTCGTCAATGAATAGCAAGAACTTACTAAGTCAAGAGATAGAAAGAGCAGATTTATAATAAAGCGTGATACTATACTGCTTGATCAAGATCATGCTGCTTTTCGCTTCCCTCTATATTATATGAATTTTGTCTAAATTAAAGATTAGAAAATTCCAATATAGCTACATCTTATTCTTACAAATGTTTGCAGCTTATAAGAGTTATACTCTTTAGGAAATGTTCATAGAGATTTGAAGCCTGATAATATTATGCTTGATTTTTCATCTCTCAGAGTGGTAATCTTTTTCAATATATCATAGAGAGTTAAAGCTTACTGATTTTGTAACGTTCTAGAAAGACTTGGACACTTTCCAGAGAGAAAGGACTCGAGAGATGGAAATATTTGTTGGAAATTTAGAGCTATTGCAAGCAATTTTTGTTGAATGCGATATGCCAAGAAATGATTACTACAGCTTAAAGAGAGAGAACCAAAGAAGTGAGTACAGCAGTATCTAGACTAGAATAAGATAAAAGGTAAAATGAAAGATATGGTTGAATAAATAATAATAAAGCCTATTAATAGAGCAGACCATCCAATAGATTAAATTATAAATTGGATAGGAGAAATAAAGATTAGAAAATTGGCTCATGATGCCAAAGCACTGTTTTAGTGAATAGAAAAAATAAAATAATTCCTTTAAAAACTAATTTACATTACATATAAACCGTAATCCCGTACATATAACCTATTACAATCCTAATAAATTATGCCCCATGTACCTACTATTATCAATCAAACAACTTAAGGGGTTTTTGAGGTTTTAATTCGTCGCGCTTGATAGATTGCTCTTCATCATTCCATATTTAAAGAATATCATGGAGAGAGGATATTGCCTTTTCTACAATGACTACATACTATCGGATTACTTTAGATTCCTCATCAAACAAAATAAATTCATCTTCTACTTAAGCTATGTACTCTGAATTATTTAGAAGTTTTAGTGTTTGAGTTTCTAAAAGGATTGATTAAAATTTATTCAGATAAAATAAGATCATTCAATTTTTAATTTTATGCAACTTTTGAATGTCTCATGTTACTTGTATTTGTCTCCTTTTGATTTGAAAATAGAGTTACAATTTTATTAAATAATAATTTTTGAGCACTTTGCTACTAGTTCCTTCCCTGTATAGTTTTGAATTCTATATACAACAGCCTCACCTCCTTTAGCTAATTTAAATAAAAATTTATCTTTCCCATTTTTCTAACTGAATAATAAAAATTATATTTTAGCAAGTTCTTCAAAATTCATAATGTCATTGTACTTATTAGAACTTGCAATAATAAATTTGTATAAATCATCTTTGTCACTTAGGTCTAAGGATTCAAGAGTTTCAAAGCTAATTTCTTAATCATACAATATATTAATTCTCTGATTTTCTACAAGAACTTTCAATATGTCTGCTGTCTAATTTTTGTATGATTTATTTTTTATTTAAAAATTTTAAATGTGATGATGATTAACTTTAAAATTTTAGATATACGATATTTAAAAGAATTAATTTGGATTCTAATTAAGGTATTGGCAAATATATTCTTTTCTAAAAAAAAGACTTAATATAGCTTTAACATTTTTGGTAGCTTGACGTTTTGTAATTAGGTATCAATTAGCTAAATAGCATAATTATAATTAAAAAATGATTGATATTATACAGCTTTGATATGTTTAAACAAAAATAAAAAAAAAAATAATCAAATTATATAGTCAAAAATAAAAAAATTAAAAAAAATACAATTACTAGAGAATGCATTTCATAAAAGTGTACGAGTGAGAAAAATATTAATTAATAAAATTCGAAATTACTATATTTAAAAATAAAATTTCTAAAGAGCAGGATCAGATGTCTATTAATTAAAAAATTGAAATTCTTAATTAGGAGAAAGAACAAAATGGAATCTATAAGTGAAGTAATAGAAAGGGATGAGGCTTAAGAAATAATATCAAGATTTAGAATTAACGAAGATCTTTATCGATACCTAACTTTCCATGATAAAATAAATTGATGACTATAACTTAATATATAATTGATTATTCCTTCTAACGATGGAAGTCACCAAATATCTTTCTTAAAGCTACACTCTGTGATTAGAAAAAAGCTTTCAAAACTAAGTGATCTACAAGAATGCTATGAAAGTTGAGAATTGGTTATATAACTTCCTGCTAAGAAACAAGCTTCCAGGAAGGAGTTCTTTTTTTAAACCCTCGTTACTTTAAGGGGGGAGTTATCTTATTGAAAACATTGAAGAAGCTCACAAGTATCACTACCCTATCTCTCCTGATGATTAAAATAAGAAAGGCATTCTAATAATCGGGATCTATTTTGCATAGAATAAGCATTCTTACCTCTTTATTAAATTTTGATCCTAGATTTGTAAGAAAATGTAAAACTGGTAAATTCCAAATGAAAGAGAATGAAAAAGTTTACAGAGTAAGAAAGCTTCGAACGATAAATAAATTGATAAAGAGGCTTTATAAAGATGTCTAAAAGCCTGATGAAATGAACATTAATGCTGGTGCTAGTTCTAAGTGAAGAAACATATGCCCTAGTTAAGAACAAAGGGAAAATAGAGATAAACTAAATCCTTTTAAGAGATCGTTTGATATGTGAAGTTATTCATTAATTTAGGGCTAATACCTAATTATATACATTTATTAATACTTCTCTTACTCAAACTGTTGTTACTATAAAACTCACTATTTTACAGCAAGTCTAAACCAAATCAACTTTATCTATATGCAAGTCATTTAATAGATAGTACAGAAGTAGTTTTTTGTAATGAGTCTAGATTTAACTCCAGTAGAATGATATTCCATTAAATTGATGGCTATGGAATATTACATAAAAGAGTTATATTTAACTTATCATAAGCTTTCTTAGATCCATTAGTCTTTTGAACAGAGAAGTTGTGAACAAATAGGATGATCTCTTACTTATCTATTTAGCTCTTTAGCTTGCGCAAGAACTCTATTTACCAAAGAGTGAGGATGAATTGTAAATATTTCAAAGTTTGAATCTTCCCAATTACAAGTTTAATTTAATGAGTAAAAACCTTGACTTTTTAATCATAAACTTCTATTTTATCATTTGTTTTCTACCAGACTTCTTAAGGAAGTGTTTAAAGTAAAAACAGCTTCATCAGGTTGGATGAACTTAATGATATTATCAATAGCGTCTCTTAATTTAATCATAAATATAGTTAATTATAACTAAAAAAATGGCACTGTAGTCAATTACTTTCTTCATAATGTTGACAGTCTTAAAGATTATACCATTACTTTTATAAATAATAGCAATCTCCTAAAAGAGATAAAAATATCTGGATATTTGTGATATATTTCACAGTTTGCTATTGAAGTGGAAAGTGAGCTCAATACTTTAAAGCATTTGAGATGAAGAGGTATTAAATAAATAGGGTTCTGAGAGAACCCTTAATTTCTTGCTATATATTTTTAAGAACCAGACTTGAAGTGCTAAATAAAAAGGAGCAATTATACCCAACAGTTAAGGATCTCATGCTTAAGAGCTTTGAAATAGCTTCATAATCAAAAACGGGTATGACTATGGCTCAAATAATACTTGAACCAAACCTAAACTTAATCAATTAATTAAAATATTAACCATCATAATTATACCCTAAATTTGGCTAATTTTTATTTTCCATTTCAAAAATTGGCTTCATACTCTTCTTACTCTAATAAATTTCCACCTATAATCTTCAAATTAAAAATATAATAAGACAATTGAAGTGAATATTGAGATTTTAATCAAACTTACTGTCTTTTGTAATAATCCATTCTTTTTATAAATAAAGCTATGGATTAGCCAAAGTTAAAAGTTTCGGAGACTATAAATAGAACATCACAGCTCTTTAGGAGAGAAAAATAAGCCAGTATTTAACAATCTTAACATCAATAATACAATCATAGGATACTACAAGAATTTTCATGGTTTTATAGACTTAGACTTTATTTCTTTTCTTTTTATATTCAAAGTAAATAAACCGTGAGACCAAACTGCTACATAGATATTATAGAAAAGCCTTGCTATATATTAATTATAAACTTATTTGATCGATATAACTACTAGTTACTTACATGGGGCAACTTTAAATTATCTCTTTAAATACTAATATTTAAAGATTTAAACACATAAATGTCCTAATATTATAGCTTAAATTTTTACATCTATCATTCAAAATACAACATATTAAATGGGGCTTTAATTGCCTAGCATAAAAATTTTAACCTAGTTTTAGATCTTGACACTCATTTGGGGTACATCATTAAGTTAGGTGATGAAGAAACAATTGATCAACTCACGAGCTCGAGGTTTTATATACCACTTGCCAGAACTTAGGCAATTAAAGGACGATACAACTTCTAAATATATTAATTTAGAGAAGTTATTGTGTTATTAGTGTTAAAAAGCTTTAATTAATTTTAAATATTGAAATAGTATTAATTTTTCATTACACCTATTTTTTGCAATCTTTTTAAGAAACTATATGTGTTCACCCGAGCCGAGCCCCCCCCCCACCCCTCCCCCCACCTCCATATAAATAATTTTTTTCAGTGTAATTTTTCTTGCCCTGCGGGCGGCTATTACATATTATGATTTATTTTTATTTTATTCACTACATCTGTCATCATTTTTGTGTACATGCTCCCATAGGAAAATATTTAAAACTCCAAGCAAATGTTATTTTTATATATAATATTAAATATTTTTAGATAAGAAATTTTTTTTGTAACATTCATATTATTGTACTTTTAATAAGTTAACCATAAAATTAATTATTTAACTGGAATGTATATTTATTTTTAATTTTATGGTTAACTTATTAAAAGTACAATAATATGAATGTTACAAAAAAAATTTCTTATCTAAAAATATTTAATATTATATATAAAAATAACATTTGCTTGGAGTTTTAAATATTTTCCTATGGGAGCATGTACACAAAAATGATGACAGATGTAGTGAATAAAATAAAAATAAATCATAATATGTAATAGCCGCCCGCAGGGCAAGAAAAATTACACTGAAAAAAATTATTTATATGGAGGTGGGGGGGGGGCTCGGTTTTGGGGTGGGGAGAGGGTGGGGGGGGGCTCGGGGTGAACATATATGGTCTTTAATTAAATAGTAAATTGAGATTTATCTATTATACTTATGATTTTAAGAATAAACAAGCCAAGGATTTATCAATTATGTATTTTGAGGTTTTATTATGTATGATGTATGTGTCTAAGTTAACATTTTTCAAAAAAACATCGCTTAGTTTCAAGCATTTATTAAATTCAATTTTTTATAACTCTCATAAAAGTTTATGTGTTGTAATTAAATTTGAGATATTTGAAACTGTTTGCTTTATTTTGATTATTTTAAGGCTGCATCTAGTTTAATTTATTTTGGGGTTAAACTTAAGTAACAGCAGTTTTCTAAATAGTGAAATATTTTTAAGCTTACATGTATTATAATTTAAATAATTTTTAAAAGTAAATACATGTTGGACATCTTGTTGACTTCAGGGGCAACTGTTACATCTACATCAAAATCATCGTCATTATCATCTTCTAGAATCACTTTTGCATTCTAAGGCTAAGTCACAGTTTTAGCCTCTTCACTGAATTTAAAAATAAGTAAACTTTATAAATAATTTAGTTGATTGATAATCTTCCTCAATGATGCTTTGAATCTAGTTCAGAGCATTTCCATGATTAATTTAAAACATCTACCCATAGATATCCCTGTTAGAGATTTAAAACCCCTTATTTAGGTTTATAATTGCTTTTATTGTAGGGAATTTGTTTGGCGTTGGAGTTTAAATTAAATGCGATAGAAATGACTAGCTTATGGGGTATCTTTAATATGAGGAGTATATAGATTTGGTGTTTAAATTGAGCTACTGATGTGATATATTCAGTGAATAACTCAAATCAGTACTGAACAATAAGTCTATTTCATTTCATTTAAAGCGTAGTCTATCAATTGTTAGCTCACACTTCTTATTTTTTAGTTAAGAAAATGAAACAATACTTGCTGAATTTTAGACTAGAGACAGTACAGGTTTGTATATCAGAAAATGATAATCTTACTAATGAAAAAAATTTAGATATCGGGCTCACTTCTATTTAGACAGCTTTATCTTGATATATTGTTTGTTTTGTCTTCTTGAGATATACTGTCGTCTTTTATATGAGATTTTAGAATAATATTTTTTTCAAGTAATTACCTTTGATTGTTACTAGTAAGAAAGAAATCGTTTCTTTCAACTAGTCTATTTGACAACTTCGTCTAAGTGGATAGGTATTGCGAAACCTCTGGGTTATTCATTTACACCAACTTATATATTAATTATTGATATTTTTGGATTGTTTGAGTCTTTGCAAACTTTTCATCTTAAGTCTTCAACACTTTCTTTTCTAAAGAGAGCTCTTAAAATGAAATTTTTATAGCTCAATCGTTGCCAAAAACAAATCAACTACATAATCAAGATTAGATACTATGAATTCATTACTTTGCTACAAGATTTAGCAATTTAGATCCTCCTTGCTTTCAATAATTTTTTCTACTTGCATTATTGTTTGTCTCTATCTTATTTACAGATCTAAGAAATAATATACAAAAGAAGATAATTGAATTCAATCATATACTTCTGAAAATTAATACATTATAAATAGACATCCTATAGGCAGTCAACCTTTAAAAGGAAATGGAAAAGATTTTCATCACTGGTTTCCTAACTTGTAAATTGTTATCAATTTCTAATGTTATAGTTCCATATTTTTAATTGAAATAGGTATTTAATTAGGAGCTTTAATTATTGCGAGTACTAAATTAGTAGTACCCTAATTTTAATCACAAAATCGAAAAATATCTTATAAAGCAGTACGTACTTATTTAATTGCACCTCATAAATCGGTACGTGCTATAATTTATCTATTATTAATTGTAAAAATAGAAGCTAATTGTAAAAATAGAAGCTTGCGCTAATAGATTCCTTGGAACTCTTTATTCTTCCGTTCTCGTTGAAACCTCACCATCAAACTACTAAGGCTTTAAAGCTCCCATTTGACTCTAAGTCATAGATTATTAATTTAAAAATTAATATATCTTATAAATGGCTAAAATGTGTGTATGGGAGGAGGAGAATTGTATTGATAAAATTTCTCAATAAGGTGAAGAAGGAGAAATAATTTTTATATGTAGTGCGAGAGAGATTTCGATACAAATTAAGCCGGTATAGACATATGAAGGAGAATACACAAGCCAATAGTGTACTTAGAGCAAGACATAATGGATGGGAAGTATGAATGCTTTGAGTGCCATAAGCAGTATGTTCATACAATATACTTGAAGAAGCATATTTTAAAAGCCAATAAGAAAGATATAGAAGTTGAGCTGAAGCATCTGAAAAAAAGAAAATGTTAGAGAATATTCTTAAGGAGCAGTGACTGAATAAGCTGGTGTATTTTTGTACATAAGGAAAGTAACCAACTGACCTCTGAAATAACAAAAATAATGATCAAAATTTAATGAAAATTCCAGTTCTTGCTTAAATTGACCTAGACACTCGCCTTTAAAGCTACTTTTTTTTAGAAGTCTCCTTTGATAAGAAAGATATCAATGATAATTAATACGCATACAATGTGTATCTTTTCAACTATATCTTCTGTAATGAAAAATATTAGATGGAGTTTACAAATGAGTATCAAATACTCACTCAAGAAAAGTTTAAAGAGTGTAGTGACTTAATCAAGCTAGATGCTATTCTCTTTGCCAAGGATAATGTTGCTTTCAGACTTCCACTATATGAAATGACTCTCAGAGATGTCATTAGTGATCAAAGGAATCATAAGTAGCTTGGATAAATAGCAACTCAGACCATACAAGGTATTAAGGAGCATCACAATTTAAGGTTTATTCACAGATATTTTAAGCCTAAGAATATTGTAATAAACTTTTCACCTTTAGGAGTGAAAATTATTGACTTCAACATAGCATTAAGGTTGGAAGTATAAAGGCTAGGAAGTGTAATGGGAACTTCACCCTATCATCCAAAAATATAAGACTGGATAGATGTAGATTTTCAATGTGATTTGTGGGCAATGGCAGCAACAATAATAGTGTACGAAATTTCTCTGATCGACTACTATTTTACAATTTGCGAGAATTATGTTAAAAGTTTATTGACAATAGCAGAGTCTTTCAATCGATGAAATTGATGACCAAGACAATAATAATCATGCCTTAAATAAAAATAGATATATAAATAGAACAGATAGAGTTGTGGTTGAGTAAAATACACTTTAAACATCTTGCACACGATAGAAAAGGGCAATTTTAGGGATTGAATTAAGAATATTTAATATTCATTAAACTTATCAATAACCCAATCCTTAACACAAAATCCCAACAAATCAAAGCACTTATAAACCTCATTAAGGGGTTTAGGGTTTTGATTGTAGCTCCTGATTTATAAAGCTGAGTTCCTTCTAATTTGCTTAATAATTCTTGTAACTGCTCTGGAGATATTTCGCTAGCAATAGGTTGTAAAAAAAATTAATAAATTGCTCCAATAATCCCATGTGTAAATTATGAAAATAAATAGATGGTTAAAGAATCAATAAATTAAACTTTAATTATTTGTGGTTAAAATTGACTTATTTAAATTTAAATTTAACTGAAAAAAATCAAAAATACAGGAAAAGTTTTAATGAAGTACTTAAACTCAATTAACTTAGCCCAATAAAATTTAAATTTTAGATAATTTGTTTTTTCTTAACTCTTTTCTTTTCTTAATTCATATTATAATATAGGAGGTTTTATTTCTTGTTTTTGATTTTGCATATCATGTTCCATAATTTTCGCGTTTTCACCAGCTGATTTTTTCTTCATTTCATTGATATCTTTAACTATTTTCTTAGAGATCACTTAAGTGTAAATATTTACTGTTTCTTAGAGTCTTTGACTTCCCTTTGTTTTTATATCTTGAATTATGGTTTCTTTTGAGAATGAAGATGGCAGGTGGTTCTTTTAGCTTCCTCCACCCATGATTGAAAGTCCAGCTTATCTTAAAGTTGAGTCTCATTGTATATTAGTTAATGGGTAGTCTATTTTATTTATAATATATCAGAATTTAATGCTAAATTAAACCAGCAATATATCGAAACATATCATAGAGAGTTAACATAGTAGTCATGAAGACAAAAAAATTAAAAAAATCAATATTTTTATTAATATAAATACATCAAACCAAAAATTCATTTGAAGCAAGAGGAAAAATGATAATTCTTATAAAATCTCATCAATGCGGAGAATTCAGCATATATCATTCGCTTTGCTAACTGATTTGTTAGCAAATATTCTCACTTTATCAACTGTGATTCTATTTTTGAATGTTGAGCATAAAATTCATACTGCTGCTCCATATTTACCTAGGAAAATAAATCTATGCAAGGAAAATTATTTATTCAGGAAAAAAAAATTCTTCCAAATTTATCACCCTGCTTGAAGTGTGTTGTAGTTATCAGGTAGAGCTAGTTAACAAATTGAGTCATTTGATTTGCCATTTTTAGGATAACATAAACAACCCCTTCCCCTCTCATCAATCATTACAAGGCCTTAGTATAGATGTAAACTGTACAATTACCATGTTTTTTTAATTTAATTATTAAGTCTCTATGATAAATGTTTATTTAAATATTAGTAGTTAATGAGTATTCTCAATTAATCTTAAACAAATCGTTATTAAAACATTAAATTAAACTAATCAGGAATATTTAAGTAATGATGTATAAAAATTATTCGCATTGCAATCCATGATTCGTAGTCATTATTAATAAAACTCAAGAAATATTTCTTTTCGCTCATTATAAACCAAGATGTTATGCAGAGCTCATAGTTGTATATTTAATTAGGATGTGCTAACAAATTAAGCTGAGATTTGTATAATTAATAGGAAAATAGGAGAAATTTTCAAAAATGCCTATATTCGCACTACTACTATTATCTTTTCGTGTTGGTAGCTTCAGCTCAATATTTATTAAAATAAAAATTAAGATTTTGCATAAAATTATATGAGGAAGAATTTTACTTTTCTCTTAAAGGTTTTTCGAAGTTCTTTCCATATATATATATATATATAGGTAAATTAAATTAAATAAAATATACTAATCTTATTGAATG
This sequence comes from Oxytricha trifallax, assembly GCA_000711775.1. NCBI lineage: Eukaryota > Ciliophora > Spirotrichea > Sporadotrichida > Oxytrichidae > Oxytricha > Oxytricha trifallax. The sequence continues at coordinate 26,791 of ARYC01017416.1, read as the reverse complement.
TTAAATTTAAACACAAAATCCCTATTATGTAAAAACAATTATAATATTTTACTTAAACTTTATATAAATGGAATTGTTTAATTTTTTAATATTTATAAATTATTCAACTTTTTAAAAAGATGTACAATCAATTAAAAATATTAGCTTCTTTTATATAGCAATAGCTTAAAGTTATCTTTTTTAAATGTATTTTATTAATACCAGTTTCTAATAAATTTATTTAAACATGATAAATATATTAAAGAATTATTTTAATTGAATATAGAATGAGTATTTATTTAAGTTTTTTTTTAAATAAAATATGATATGACCAATTTTCATAGTCAGTTCTATAAATATTTCATAAATAAAATATAAGTGAAAAAGATAAATATAATAACTTTGTTATATACTTTAATTTAATTATCCTAGATTTTTCGAATATCCAGTCTTTTTTCATATTGTTTCTATTTACTAATTCTGCAAAAATTTCGGGGTCATGATTTATTAACATTTATTCATTAATTAAAATATCATAGTATTTTGTTGATTGCTAATGAAGTTTTATTTTTTATATGTATTTATAAATACAAAAATGTAGTTATCATTTAAAATTTTTCAAGGAATAGAAAATTATTTCGATATTTGATAAATTAATGAACATAATAAATTTTATCAAAACTAACTCTGATTAATAAGTTATGGGGTTTTGGGGTTTGAATAGATGGATCTTATTCTTAAATGCAAATAAATTTATTAATTAAGATGTTTGAAATTCTATATTCTGATAAAAAAAACTATTTATACCATAATGTTTATTTTTAATATTGAATGTGTCTTAATAATATCTCTGATAATTTTACATTTTCAATAGCAAATAAATTAATAAAAAAACAGGTTAAACAGGCAATCCAGGAGGTCCTAATTATTTATTGGAGGCTCTGGGGATACATCTGTAGGATCAATTTGTACTGAAGATATAATTAAATTTATTCATACATTGTGTAAAGATGGAATCGTAGTGCCAGGATGGCAGTGTTCTGGTGGTGGATTTACTAACAAAATATAGAATTTATAGCTAAAACTGAAGTTTGTGGAGATGGTTATCACTATAATAGAGATACATATAAAGTAAAATGGAAACACTATCGATGGGGATGGCTGTAGTTTTGACTGTAAATAAGAAGCAGGTTTTTACTTGACATAGGCCTATGACTTATATAAATAAATTATTGACATTTATTTAAATAACTTAATTAAAAAATATGTAATTTTTTTTCTATTTGAAACCTTTTATAAGTAAATTTCAGATGGATGTAGTGACAAATGTCAAATAGAGAGAGGTTTGATAACACCTAACATAATAAATTACCATTTGCATCATAAGGTCCATAAATTTTGTAATTTATAATTTAAAACCTACTGAATATTTTTAAATAATTTAGGAGCAAAAGCATCAAGTCCGAGTTCAGATGTTCCAGCAAAGAAAATATATATATTATTAAATCTTTTCAATCAAGTTTATTACCAGAGTGAGCTAAATAATTATATTATAAAGAATATCCTGGCCAAGTGTTTGTGCACAATAAGTCATCAAGTTAGTTTTAATTATTGTTTAATCACAACTAATCTTTGAGAAAATAATCTCTTATAATAAAATAAAAAATAAGTTGCAGAAAATAATTGCCAATATATGTCTTCTAAGTATCATTTACAAGAAATAAATAGAGTAATTGAATTTATTAATGTATGTATAATTTATACAACCGTAGGAATGAATAAGATAAACTTTAATTGAGTATTTTAAAATTAAATTTAAATATAGTATTGAGAATTTTAATTAAACTTATAAGTATTATAAATGACACCCTCTTATCTATAGAAGTAATCTATTACCCATAATTTATATCATTTGATCTGTTTAGCATTAACTTCCTTAACAAAATCGATATATTTTTAATTTATTTCTTTAACTATCTACAATCAATTTTATTTGAACATTAATATAATTTTCTATGAATATAAATATAAACCAAATTTGATTTAAATCAAATTAAATAATTGCTCAGTTAATTACAATCTAAATTTTATAGCTACTTAAAGCTTTTTTATATCAGTTAATCAGGTAATTTATTACAATAGCGATAAACAAGAAATAGTTAAGAGATAATTTTCAGTTAATAACTTATATTATTTTAAGCTGCTCCAGTACATATTCTTGGATTTGCAGAACATTAAAATCATACTGCACTCATCATTTGCATTCTTGGTGTAACATAATCATGAAGATAATAAAGTTATCGACTAAAATTATAACCAGTTTCAATCATACAATCAGCACTGCAAATTATGTATTTTTAAATTTAGAAATTAACATAAAAGAAAATAAAATGAAAAAAAGATAATTGTAGATATCCCTAACTTTAAGCTGCTCCAAATATAATTTCATAAATAAAAGTATAATTGCAGAACAACTTTAAGTCAAAAGTGGTTTAGTACCTGTCATAAAACAAGCAGGTACATAAGGATGAAATTAAGTCATTACAAAAGCATACTCATTATTTATCATTATATAAACCCATATCTCTTTCAATACTTTTATTAGTTTTAAGTTAACGATTGAAAAATACTATATTAGGATTTTATTTTTAATATTTAAGGTAAAATATTTAAGGTAAATGACAAAAGAATTTTATTTTTAAATATTCTCCCATTCAGCTTCTAGATTCGTGATCAAAATTTCTAAAACTAAATATTAAATAATATTTATATAATCTAACCATAGAAGGGGTTTTGGGGTTAAGATTATGCCATTACAAATGTCAACATCGCAAGGTTACCACAGTTACCCATTTGCATTAATTTAATATAATGCGATAAAGCATATCATAAATTTTGTGGCCTGATCTAGTAATACCTACCACTTGTAATGTCTTTAAGGCAGTTGATTTAGCTCCAACTATATAACTCTTAATGGTGCTTGAGCATGTTTAATCTGCTGAACAGAGTCCACTTGAGATGCTGGATTTATAAGAACTTGACAATATGCAAGGGGAATTGGAATAGTAATGATAGAATGTTGTGTAATCATTCATAAAATAATACATAAATTGATCTATTAACATAAATAAGATTAATTTGATTGTTTCCTAAACATAGATCTACAGGAACAGACTTAATTGAGTTTCCTTTGTAAGATTTTGGAGCATTTATATTTATAAACTTACAAAACGATAAAGCAAAGATTGGGACACCATTTAAAGCTATTCCCACAACTTAATCAAGTTTATAATATTTCTGAGTTAAATACATGTATTTACTGAGAATGGATACTTGCTTAGAAGATCCTTATAATTTAAAATATAATTATTAAAGAGTCATCAAGTTCGTATTAAGTGCTTGTCTAAACAGTGGCTAATTTCTCTTGATTAGATTGGGCAGAAAATGCGACTTCGAAATCGATTAAGTTAGTGATTGGTGTGTATTTGGAAGCAAAATAGCAGTGGTCTGGTAAGGAATTAGTTTGGACTCTTATCTTTGTGTAGCCAGTCTCATTATCTTTGAAGCAAGTCACACATAATTTTCTTTCCCAGCTGCACTCATCATATGTAAATAGTATTAAAACAATACCATTAAATTCTTGGTGCCAATGCATTTACCACCATAATTATTGGAGCATGATGAAGTCATCGACAACATATTTTGGAAGGTGGGTGCTTCAGAAATTTCTTTTGCATTTTCAATACATGTTCCAAAGAATTAGCTTGCAAATAATTGGCATTAATCTAGAGACTGTGTTACATAAGGTGTTTTAGAACATGTGTCTTTTGATTTAATGGTACCTCCAGTGCATTTTAAATATAATTTATATACATAATAAATTTCCATCCCTCTTCAATTTCACATGTAGATGAACACCTTTTAAAAAGATAAAGATTAAAGATATAATTACCCATCTCCATTTTTAGTGTTTCCATCATCACACTCACTTTTGCCATAATTTTTGCCATCACCACATACTTCAGTGCATGTTGTTGGCTATCTACCATCACAAACGAAACCTACTTCTTCCAAGCAGTCTGATGAACAACTAATCAATTATTATAACGATTATGAAGGAACTTACCCATCATGATTGTTTGAGTTTCCATCGTCACAATTTTCAAGTTGTCTAATATATCCATCTCCGCAAACTGAATAGCATGTGTCTGGAGTGTCAGTATCGCCACCACTTAAATAATAGTATACCTATAATATTGCCTATATAATTTTTCAATTTTCTGACTGCATTCATAACCGTCTTCAAAGAAGCAATCAGAGCTACAGCCGTCTCCGTTTCTTTTGTTTCCATCTTCACATTCTAATAATCCTAAATCAAAGCCATCTCCGCAGATTTCATAGCATATGTCTGGGCCATCTGGTTTTCCTCCATTACAGCCATAACCAGTTTGTTGAAAATTATAATCAGCACTGCAACCATCATTATCGTCTTTATTCCCATCATCACATTAGAAGTGTCCATAGTAAAGGCCATCACCACAAATCTCACTGCAAGTGGAAGGTGAACTAGGAGATCCTCCAGTACATGTCCACCCATCTAGTATTTAGCACTAGTGACAACCATCAAGTGGGTTAGAATCATTACTGTCATCGCATTCAATAAAATATTTAAGTGAATAATAAAAGGTTCAATTAAAGATTAATTGTAATTAAGTAACTCCATCGTTCATCAGTTTTCCATCTCCACATTTATCAGTGCATTTATCTACAATAGGTCCTGATCCTCCTGAGCATTTCCAGCCTTCTTCTACTTAGCAAGTTGAATCACATCCATCTCCAGTGTTTTTATTACCATCCTCACAAGGTAAGAATCCTAAATCAATTCCATCTCCACAAATTTCGTTGCATGTATCTTTCTGTGTTGGACTACCTCCTGTGCATTATAATAAATTAATAAGTTCAGAAATTAAAATCTAGTATAATACCAGCCAGTCTCTACTTCACATCTACTGTTGCATCCATCACCATTAACAAAGTTGTAATCATCGCAATCCCCTGAAACCATAGGCATGTTGAAGCCATCACCACACACTTCAAAGCAAGTATCCTTACTATTGATGCTTCCTCCTTCACAGTAATAACCTCTCTCTATTAATATTTATAACCTATTTACATCCATCTCCATTTATGAAGTTGCTATCATCGCATTGAGAAGTCTTCTGTTCAACAAGGATTCCATCTCCACAAATGTCGTGGCATTTTGTTATTTCATAATGAATGGGATATATACCAGGAAAAGCTGTATTTACTAAAGTTGACTATACACAATTCCAGCCATGCTCTATTTTGCAATTGAAACATCCATCGTATTGATCTGTGTTGCCATCTTCACAATCGTAAAATCTCAAATCATAGGAATCTCCACATATTTCAGTGCAAGTATCAGGTGATGTGGAATTACCACCACTGCATGTGAATCCTGGTTCAAAATGGCATTAATCATCACAACCATCATTGAGATTAAAGTTTCCATCATCACATTAGTTGCCTCCATAGTTTTTCCCATCACCACAATGCTCTTAACATATTGTTTTACCTTTAGGTAAAGTATTTCCACTTGGTTTCTAACAATCCCAACCTGTCTCAAGTGTGCAGGTCTTACTACAACCGTCACCGTCCAAATTATTTCCATCATCACACAAGTATTGTTCATAGTCAAACCCATCACCACAAATTTCGTAGCAAGTGTCTGGTTGTGAAGTTGTTCCACCTGTGCAGTAGTAGCCAGATTTAACTCTACATTAAGCATCACACCCTTCTGTAGGACCGTTAGTATCGCAGTAAGTAAAAGTTAATGACACCAATAATAAGAAAACTAAGAACTTTTAAAGTTTACTAAGGCTGTTGAATCTCTTTCCATCATGACAGATTTCATTGCAAATTGTCAAAGATGTATTATTATTCCAATCTGTAGAGCAAGTCCATCCTTCTTCAATTAAGCATTAGTCTGAGCAACCATCTCCAGTATTTGTGTTACCATCCTCACACTCATTAATGCCTTGAATAAATTTGAGATGTACGGAGTCTCCGCATTTTTCTTTGCAAATATCAGGGCTTGTTCTGGAACCACCAATGCAAACAAATCCTTCTCTTATAGTGCAGCTATCGGTGCATCCATCAAATACTCCGTTTACTCCATCATCACATTCGTTAAGTCCCATGTTCTTTCCATCCCCACATAGTTCGATATAATAATTTAGTGTTTGATTTATTTCTAAAAATTTACAATACAAGTATCTATAGTGTCATAATCTCCACCTAAACAATCGTAGCCATCTTCAATTTAGCAAGTGCTTGAACATCCATCATTATTATTTGTATTTCCGTCTTCACAATCGTTCAAACCTAAATCTATCGAGTCACCACATATTTCATAACAATTATCTGGTTATAAAGCTGATCCTCCAGTGCAGTAGTAACCTTCTTCCACTGAACACGTCAAATCGCAGCCATCATTATTTTCGTTATTACCATCATCACAGAATGAAGTGTGGCTTTTGTCAGTTAATCTCTGACCGTCTCCGCATTCCTCAGAGCATTAATCAGGGCTTGTGCTACTGCCCCCACTGCATGTAAATCCTTATTCAATGAAACAATCCGAATCGCATCCATCATTATCGAGGATATTTCCATCGTCGCATTCTAACTCTCTCGTTAGTCTCTTTCCATCACCGCAAAGCTCGACACAATAATCTGCGAAGTTATAGTCTCCACCGTAGCATTCGTAACCAGATTCAGTTTGACATGTCGAGCTGCAGCCATCACCGTTATTCTGGTTTCCATCATCGCATGATAAGGGGCCGAAGGATTTGTAATTTCTTCCATCACCGCATGATTCAATGCATTTATCTGGGGTTGTTAAAGACCCACCAGAACATGTCCACCCAATATTGATTTTGCATTGACTGGAGCATCCATCATTATTGATAATATATGGTAGAATTTTCACAATGTTTTGATATTCTATTTAATACTTAAATTTAAAAAGACAAATTTAAAAATATTTTATAATTTACAATAAATAAAATATTACTCACAATCATAATATTTTTTTTTAATTTAAAATTTGATTGGATAATTTTATTGACCTAATTTATTGATTAAATTACCATCGTCACACTCGTACTTGCCCAAGTCAATGCCGTCTCCACATATCTCAAAGCAATTATCTGGTGATAAATCAGATCCAAAATCACAAGTATATCCAAATTCAATCTAACAGGTATTCGAGCAGCCATCTCTGCTTCTGGTATTGCCATCATCACAAGAGTTTCCCTTTGCGTAATTGTACCCGTCTCCACAGATTTCAGTGCAAGTTGAACCTAATTGAGGATTGTTTTCTGGGGCTGATTGGCATTTATAACCTGGAGCTATATTACAAAAGTTGCAACCAGGACATGTAGAATGTTCAGCTTGATTACCACAGTCACATGGTAAATAACCCAAATCGATTCCATCGCACATTTCGAAAAAGATCTAAGGCTAATCAAAGTCATAGAATTAAGTTATAAAGGAATTTAAAGAGTTGTTTCCATCATCACAATTAGGTGCTGTGTCGTCATAGTGATACACGTTATTTAAGAACCAAACTTCAGTACAAGTATCAGGATTAGTAAATCAAGCTGTATCAATAATTTACAGTCATCTTTACATCCTAGAGTGTTTCCTTTAGTATCACATTCATAACTACCGAAGTCATAGCCATCCATCATATCTTCAGACACTTAGAAATAATCAGCCTCCTAGTTAGCAATGCCATCCGAACTCGATAGCACAACTTGAACTGCACCCATCATTATTGATTCTATTCCCATCGTCACATGGACATCCTGGATTTTAAACTTTCAAATTTTATTACTGTTTAACCTGTATTAATGAGGTTATAACCATCACCACATATCTCACTACAGCTATCCTTGCTAGTTCTGCTGCCTCCAAAGCACTGCCACCCAGCCTCCTAATTACAACTAGAATCGCAGCCATCGCCAGATATTTGGTTCCCATCGTCGCATGGCTTAGCGACAGAAAGTTTTTTGAAATTTAAGCTATCACCACATTTTTCAGTGCACAAAGTCAACTCGTTCATTTTAGAAACACAATCAAAACCGATTTATTCTAAATTATGACATTAAAAATTAAAAAGATTATTAGTAGATTTTTAGTTTAGGACACAAGCAGATGAGCATCTATAAAATATTTAGACCTGAGATATTTTAAGAAATAAAAAGAGTAAAAATTAATAAGCTTAGCGTTATCATATATTGTCCAGATTGTAATACTAATTTTTCTTAACATTCTAGCATGTTAAATTACAATAAATGTCATAACTTACCCATCATAATTAAGTCTATTTCCATCATCACACCCCTCGGTGCCTTCTCGCAGTCCATTACCACAAGTTTAAGTTTAACATTTTACTAAGCCAATATTAATGAAGTCCAAAATAAATATTGTAAGAAATCCTAACTTCACAATTGAATTTATGTACATATGAAATTTAGGCTTTAAGTTATGAAGTAGCTTTTCTTTATTTTACTTTTTCATTTTTAATAAGAAATAATTTATAAACTAGAAATTTAAATTGGAGTTCATTTATTCTTAAATTCAAATTTTATTGAAAAAATTGGTATGATAAAATTATTTATTATTGCAGCAACTATTTCAACTATCTTGGGATCTATCGAAGACCATACCCATGGTTGGATAGACGATTTTGGTTTTGCACAATCACAGCAATTACCACTACAAATAACTACGTCAAGGAGAAGCAATTCCAGAGACTTGTTGCCAAAGCAGCAATCGACTTTGTTGCTGTTTATGTTTAAGAATAAAAATGACTTTTATTCATTAATAATAGTGCATAAAACTATCCCAGTGACTGAGTTGCAAGTTGGTGATGTTTTTAAAATTGAGTAAGGCATGAGAATCCCAGCTGATGCTGTGTTAATTAGTGGGGTTGACATATCTTGCGATGAGAGTGCCATGACTGGTGAACCTGATCATCTCGAGAAAGTTGCCGTCACAGATGCTAACTACGAGTCTAATCCTAATATAAAATTTCACTTTGAAAGACTTTAATTGTTAATGGCATGGGTATTGCTATGGTGTGTGCTGTGGGTGTTAATACTAGATCTGGCTTTTAATTTGTTCATCATAAAACTTAACACTGAGGAAGATGAGACTTCATGCCAAATTATTATTAGGAGCTATTGCCAATCAACTAGGTAAACTTGGAATATACTGCGCTTTGATTGCTCTTCTTGCTGGTATCGGTAACTTCATAATTAGACGCCTCTTAGACAGCTCAATTGGAACATAAAACTATTAATCTATTAAACTTTGTTAACAAATAAATTATCTAGGTCAGAATCCTTCGATGAAATCATAAAGATCATTATTATGGCTATTACTGTAATTGTTATCGCTGTTCCAGAGGGTCTCCCACTAGCAGTCACTTTATCCTTCGCTTTCTCCGTCATGAAAATGAAAAAAGAAAATAATTTAAAATATTTGTATATATCAATCATCTGAAACCATGGGTGGTGCAAACGAAATTTGTTCTGATAAAACTGGCACTTCAAAAATATAATTATAATTATAGTTTAGTTTATATTATATATTGATGTTAGAGCATTTTACACTATGGATCAAGTATTTGCATAATTATAATCCTTAAAAAATATAAACATTTGAGAAAACTCAGAAAGGTGAACTTGAATAATTAATTTAATAAATAATTATACTCTACAATCAATTCCATTCAATTTTTATCGTTTTTTAGAAAGAGAGCATGCACTGTTATCAGCAATATATTTTTATTAAGTAAAAGGAGGTCCAGAGGTCGTACTTATATATTTACAACATTAATTATCACACTATAATAATTTGGATTAATCAAGAAAAGAAAGATGAAATAATGAGAGATGTTGTGACAGAGTAATTTGCAACGGAAATATATAAAAAATAACACTATATCTATAGAACTCTTCTAGTTGCTTACAGAGAATACTCAATACAATAATATGAAGCACTTTTAGATCAAAATAATGGTTGTAGCTTTTAAAATTTATTATTATATGGAAACTGATATGACTTTAGTAGGTGTTTACGCACTATAAGATCCATTAAGAGATGAAATCATTGAATCAGTTAGAATTTATTTCATAATTTATTTATGATAACTTGAGAATGGTTACAGGCGATAATTTAAAGTATAGTCATTAATTATTGATATAATGCAGCAGAGAAGAAATTGTAAACAAAGAAATCTTTAAACTTATAGCAAAAAGACTAAAGGTTTTAGCTAGATCTACTCCCGAAGATAAATACATGTTAGTTACTGGCTTGAGAGATTATTTTAATTACATAGAGTAGTTATAAGGAATTTACTGGAGATGGTACAAATGATGCTCCAGCTTTGAAAAAAGCAGATGTTGGATTTTCAATGGGTATTTCAGGTACAGAAGTTGCAAAAGAAGCAGCTGATATCATATTTTATATGCTAATTTAACTATAATTTTGCTTCAATTGTTACTGCTATGAAATGGATTAGAGAAGTATTATAATTTTTAATTAGAAATGAAAGTATCATTACGCCAGTGATGTGGAGAAATATCATATTTTATTAAATTACTGTATCAAACTGATGAACACCTATATGTGGATGGTAAACCAACTCAAAAAGCTTATCACTATACTATTTCTTACAACTTATGATGCAAGCTTTTAACGAAATTAATTGCAATTATTATTGTGGATTAAGTTGCAAAATGTATTCAAAGGGTTCTTTAACAACTTTACTAAATAGTTTTGTTTGAACTATTATAGCCACTTAGTGTTGTAGAGCATATAGTGTGCATAGCTATAGGAGCATTCAGTTTAGTAGTAGGCCTGCTTTTGAAATTAGTTGTTCCCCTCTCCTGGTTTGTAAAATTATTAAGAATAATTTTATAATTATTATCTTTCAGATGTAGAAGAGAAGAATTCAGCTTAATCAAAATAATAATTTACCTAGTCAGTGCGCTAATCACAGCAAAGAACTGAATAATTCAACCGTAGATCCACACAGAGAGAATTGTCTCGTAGGCAAACCCAAAATCTATCCATTAAGTCAGTTAACCACCGGAACTAACCAAATGAAATGTCTCTTAGAGCAAATATATTAGAAATATAAGTGATTCATATGGAAAATGCTTATAATATTTAATAAAGATATTATAATAAAATAAACATTACTATAAATTTTAATTGGATATATTATTGTTTTTAAACTTAAAGTTATCATCATAATATTAAACTACAAAGATATATAAATAAATTATAATTCTTTATGTATTTTATTTATATGTATTAATAAAAGATAATACATGAAAAAACAAAGTAACAAACATTCAACGATTGATGAGGATGACTAGTAGCATTCCCTTTTGGACAATGACTCTACTTATTCAGCAACAATAGACGAACTAGGGTAAGTTGGTGTATACTATCAAACAATAAAAAGTTAAATTGAAATATCTATATTCTGAGGATTGTGATGATTGATAACTTAACGTATGATATAGTTTGATGTTTCACCCGGATAACATAAAAAACTATACACTTGATGGCACCCCAGTGAGTATCAGTCTCCATCATTATTGGCAGGTACTAGGAGGACCTCAAGGGCTTGCAAAAAGCCTTAACACTAATCTTAGAGTAAGTATAAATGATAAAATATATTTGTGTGAAATGGGGTTTAATTTTCATTATTTAGAACGGAATCGAAGGGACAGCCGGCGATATAGAATCTCGTTCAAATAAATTTGGCAAGAATATCAAAAGAATACCTAAGATAAAGAGTATATGGGAAATTGTTCTGGATGCTGTCAGTGATAAAATTCTCGTTATTCTACTTATTGCAGCAAATTAATGAAAATATTTTACCAGAGTAGTTTAAAATGTAATTTTATTTTAACTTTGAGTTTGATAGACGGTGCATCAATTTATTTTGCAGTTATCGCAATCACATCATTCTTCTTATAATTCATTGCTGTTTATAGAGGTGGAAATGGAGCAACCAAAACTATAAAAAATATTGTCTAATCCAGATCCTTTCTTGCTTGGAAAGAATTAATATTTATTTAATCTAGATTTCTGAACATGATCTGGAATGGCCGAGGAAAAACTTAAATCTATTTTATTATCAAAGATGAGACACCCCTACAACAAAAATTAGGAGCTTACACATTTATGTTAAATTTGCTAAATTGGTTGGTTTGGAAATGATCTCTCTAGATCAGAATACATGATATTTATGAAGTTTTTTAAAAATAATTTAGTAAGAAAGCTTTAGTCTTCTGAAACTGACAAGTAATTTTAAAACTGGTACATTGACAAAGAATCAGATGACTGTTAGAATATAATATGAAATGTGTAATTTTCAAAATAGAAGTATTTGTGGGAAGACCTGCAAATTTCAGATAATTAAAAACTGCTGATTACTTATCAGAAGGAGTAATTTATAACTGCTCTGCTCGCATTGAGAAATTATTTTAATTATAAAATATGTGATTAGTGAACTTGAAGCATTGGGAAATGTGACAGAACAAGGTTTATTAAGGTTCTTGATGGAATTAGGAGTATCCTGCTATGATGCTCTTTTACACAAGACTAATTATACTATTATTATATATTGTATAAACCCATTCAACTCAAACAGAAAGAGAGGCATAATATATGAATAAAGTATATCAGACATCCAAATAATCAAAACATTGTCAGAGTTTACTGCAAAGGAATTTATAGAATTAAATTTAGTTTCATACTTAGATATGTGACAAAGATGTTCGATTAAAATGGGGATATTATTGAGATTAATCAATAAACTATGAAAAATAATTCATCCTTAATTTGCCAAAAAAGCTTATAGAACTCTTAACAATATCACTAAGTATATTTATTCAATAATGGATTCTAATCTGAGCAAGACAGAGAAGCATTGGAAACTGATTTTAAGCATACATAAGTACACTTTTAGTTAGAATTTGCCACTAGGCAAGTGTAAACGTGAGAATAAACTATTAAATAATTTAGAGACTGCTAAAGCTATAGCAATTGAAGCAGGTATACTGAAGACTAATGAAAGTGATTTGGAATATGCCTGTATGGAAGGCAAAGCTTTCAGAGAAGCTTGCGGTGGCTTGAGAAGAATTGATACTGGAAATGATTTAATCAGAGAAGAAATTTAATGTATTAAAAATCGACTTGAGAGATATAGGGTCTGTGGTTGCTGTAACTGGAGATTATTGACTATTAAATATAATATCATACTCTTAGACGATAACTTTGCTTCAATAAATTTACTAATGAAATGGGGTCGTAACATTTTCAGCAATGTGAGGAAATTCTTGTAGTTCCAACTAGTTATAAACATTGTTGCAATAGTTATTATGATCATTGGTTCAATTGCCCTACCCAGTCACTCACCTCCCTTGAATACGGTGTAAATGCTTTGGATTAACTTATTGATGGATACATTTGCTGCCTTAGCTCTTGCAACAGAAGACCCAAATCCCAAATTACTTTTGTAAAAACCATACTCAAGAAATGAAAGTTTATTCATTGCAAAATAAATTAAATAACCTTAGTGAGAAATATAATTGGCTAATCTGTCTATTAATTATTGGTTTGCCTAATTATACTATTCGCTGGTAAAGCCATTCTTGGACTTACCTATCAAACTAAACATAAGAATTATAATTGTTTTACTATTTTGTTCCATGCTTTTGTGATGATGCAATTTATACTACAAATAAATGTATTAATTGCAGGAAAATTCAGCCAGATGAGCTAAATGTAAAAATAAGTATTTCATTATTCAACTTCTACTTCCAATTGATTATAATAATTACTGTTGTGGTATAAATCTTGCTCGTTCAATTCGGTGGAGCTGTTGTGAAAGTTCAGCCACATTTTAATATAAATATTTTAAATGCTTTCCTTTAATAATTCTGGTTTGGAAGTCTAACAATTAAACAAGACCCTCTTTCAGATGAATTTGTATAAATAACAAAATAATATATAATTTTTCAGCTTAATCTGTTCTCAGAAAGAGCTATCGTTAGTCAGTGGACTATAAACATTATGATAATCTTGCATGTCTCTTAGAATTAAAATGGATAAGGAAGATCAAAGTCAAAGTATTAGGCTACTAAATAATAGAAGACAGGTTTCAATCAACAATAATTGAGAAGTGCTATTAATTTAATGTCTTGATTTATATTCTATCTATCTATAACGAAATAAATAATTAAATTTGTATTAAAATCTTTACTTCATTTACATTTATAGTTATTATTAAATCTTTGTTCTTAATATTAATGAGTTATAAAATGGATTATTTCATAGATAAATTTTGAAATATTAAAATAAGAAAAATAATAGATAATTTTAAGAATGATGAAAATTTTAATTTATGTTGTACTAATCCATAGCCTGTTCTTTTCCTAGTTAATCTACTCTCGAAACTATTAAGAAAATCTCTCATTATATTCTTTGAGTAGAGATCTATAAACAACCAGCAAATGTCCAAATGTCACTTTACTAGAGAGCTATGGGTTTACATATAAACAAGCCAATGCAACTATAGTTAAATATATGAATATAAATTATTATGAAAATTTAGTTCCATCGATATACTTAAATTGTGGCACAGGCAAATCGTACGTGGTGCTCTCTCCTATTAGTTTAAATGTTCAGGGTATAACATATGATATGAATACTAAACTAATAACATTCAACGATTGGAATTAATTCTAAGACTAATCCTTCTATATTACATGCAAAGTTTTAATTGATATTAAATAAAAATAAATCATTTTCTATTTTATATACTTTTATTAGATTTCTAAATAAATCAATAATGTAACATTAAGAATGAATGTAGCAAACACAAATGTCACAATTTATGATTCATATGTAATTGAAGACAATTTCTTGTTGACTATAGGCACTTAAAAAGTAAGATTTTGTATAATTTTAATTCAGTCACTATGCTATTAAAAATAAGCTATTTATTAAATGTTCTGATCTCGCCCTATATTGACGAATTTCTTAATTTTAATTATAGATTTAATACCAGCCCCTTGGTTACTAAAACAGATAATATCTGGACATGTTTACTTTAAGTTATGAAAACGTCTTCGATCCAAATTAACCCTAAACTGGAGTCATAACATATGCGTTTCAGTGCCCCTCTATACTTGCTTAATGTTCAAGTCTAAAAAATAATTTTCAAATAGATGGTTTGACAAGAATAAAAAACTAATGGGCTTTTGACAATGAATACTCTGTTAATGTCACAATTTCAAATAAAAATACCAAATATCTAAAATCATCAGTTGACTAAGTCAAGCTTTATCAGGCATCTCCAGAATATTCAGGGCAGAGACCAGAAGATTGCGTAGATTTTACTCTAAACTTTAGAAATTTAAATTATACAGTCAATAGACTCAGCTATACAGAAAGTTTAATTATATACGACAACTTAAACTTTACAGATCTCAAATTGATTGCTCCCACCGTGAATATATCTAGATGCCAATAATCGTATGGAAGTAATATAGCTTACTTAGCTGCTATAAATCAAAATAACCCATCTTTATTTATTGATCCTAGAACTTTCTTGTTTAATACGACTGATATAATTATATCAAGAGCTAAACTTTCAAGTGTATTAATGACTAACTCATCACAAAAGATTATGATATACGTTTTTATATATAGCTCCGCTGTAAATTAACTACTGGGTTATTATGCACATACTTTGACATTGTAGAAAAATGACTAGACTTTATAAGGTGGGTACATAATCCAAAAACTTAAAATTATGCATAATACTTTTGAAATTTATAAAATAAATTTATTCTCACAATTTTTAATTCTCTAAATACTTTTATAAGAATAATTTTTCTAGAAATCCTAATAAAATTATTACTCAAATAAAATAAAGCTGTTTCGAATAGAATATTGAATTTTATCAACCTCATGTCATAAATAATTAATATTCCATTCCTCCTTTATATGCTTTGATGAGCTTGAATTTTATTTAAGTAGATAGAGATAAGGTTTTATACATTGATGGAGGAACATCTTATGACACTAGAAATTCAGAGCAATCGTTTACTTATAAATGGGGTATTGATGGATATACAAATTTAAGTTCAATTCCAAGTTAAAAAATTCTTACTTTAACTCCTGAATAGAGAAATAGCTTTGGTCTTAACACTGCTGGAAAATACTATACTTTCAGCTTATAAATTATTGATTCAACAAGAGCAAGTAATATGGCTAAAATAACTGTGCAGATTTCTCCAGAAACTGATCCTAAAGGGTGTTATTAAGTTTCACTCAAAGACATTGATTTAGAAACAATTATAACTTATACTGTTTTGCCACTTATGCTTCAAGCAAAGGTTGTTAAATCAAGCACTTGTACATCTGCTGTTGCAACATCTTTAGTTTGGGAAACTTAATCAGTAGATTGGCAATTTTGGTCTAATTTTGGAAATAATAACACTATCGCTATAGACAGAGACACTTTGACTTTGTTACCGAAAAATTAAAATATCTATATGTCTGTAACTCAGTTTTATACAGTTAGTGGCATTGAGTATATTGCTAGAAAGACTTTTATTCTATTTGTTGCTAAACCTGATCTTATCCCAATAGTAACATATCCAAGAGTAATTAATCTGAGAGAAAGAACTTTAATTATAAATGCAACTTAATCATATGATCCACAAGCCGTGGCTACAGGAACAACTGATGTACCAGTTTTATGTAAATGGACTTGTCCCTCATACCTTACTTCAATATGTTCAAAAGCTACTTTCGCTACAAACAATTGTTTAGTTAATTTCCCTAGTTCTATCTTTCTTACAGCATCAAATTATGCAACTTAAATAATGAATCAAGCGCATCTTTTTACACTTAATATAACAAAAGATTCCAGAGTTAATACTGCATATATTTACGTTACAATAATAGACTCGAATACATATCCTAAATGTTAAATTGATTTCTTAAAATAAATAACTGTCAACTAATATGCTTTTCTTAATGTGACTTGTTTTAATCAAAGCTCCAATTAAGTCTATTAATACGAATGGAAGATATTTTCATGGAAGAGCTTTGTAAGGTTAGATTTAATTTCTGAAGTATCAACAAAAAACAACTAAATTTTAAGGATACCTCCCTACACACTTAATGATTATGAAGATGTGCTGATATAACTTACAGTAACGAACTCAACCTCAGTTACTCCCATTTATTGGTATTAAAAAGTAAATATCAAAAGTGGATTCGTTACTGGATCTCTTACAAAAAATTTCAACCAGTTCACAGCTTATCTCTCTAACTTTGTAATGACCCCAGCAAATTGGGACTCAACTGTATCACAACAACTAAGATTCTAATATAGAATGAAAGTCACAGATTACCCATATCCTTAATATAAAGTCTTAATGTCTCCAACACTAGCTACAGCCAGCACACCTATTTCAACCATACTACCGCCTATAACATATGAGAACATAATATACTATGATGTCTTGGATTCTGATAACAATTACTTGACAGTAAAATAATCAATACTCTCTTAAACTGATGTTATAATGTCAGCTGCTACTTTCTAAAGCAAAGTTAACTAAATTATTACTTCAGTTATTTACACTTTTAATGAAGCTGACTTTGAACAAAACATTATAAAACTTATGCTATACTACTAAGCTTTTAGATAAAGTCAAGTTAACATGACTGGAGTTCCTGACTCTTACTTTAAAAGCCTAAGTGAATCTACAGTCAATTATATATTTCTATAATTCAATTACCTTTACAATGTTATTAACATAGACAAGAGGCTCACAAGTACTCTCAGTAAAGATAGAGCCATATTACATCTAAATTTATAATTATAATTATTTATTCATACTTGTGAAATAAAACATAATATCAATCCTGTCCTTCATAGCAGTAAAGAATCAAGATATATCTAATTAGGCAACTTTCGTACTCTTATTGAATTTCATAGTGAGTTCTGGCGATTATTACATTGGAAACTCCTTTGATGAGATATCTATGAAGATTTATCAATCTGTTGTATTAATCAATTAATACAGCTATTAAGCCCTTGGAGATACTATTCTAAATAAACTTCAAGCTGAAATCTAAGGGTTTATCTTCTAAGATGAGTCTTTTTATTTTTATTAATATAGTCTCTCAAATATTCTAGCTATGGTTACTAATTTATAAGTTACGAAATAGCAACTTCAATAAATAGTCTTCCCTAAATTGATGGCTTTGTTTATCCATAGCAACTAATTTTCCTCTCAAAATTTGTGGGCGGTACAATAACTATGTTAAGAAACGATACATTTGTCTTGGCATAAATATATGATAGTAAATAAGTTCCCCAATTAATATAAGGCTTAACAATCCCTGTGACAATAAACTTTTAACTTAGTTCAGATTAAATTGCAAAAAATATCTCAAAATAACTGACTTTTCAATGTGGATGTAGATAAGACAATTCATAGTCTTGGTCAACAGCAGTAACAAGGATAGTATTTTCAAGCTTTGATACCACAACTGGCATCGTATAATGCAAAAGTTATATTATGGGATAGTTCGCACTCTTTATTAATGATTTAACTTTGAAGAGTTAAAATACAACAGGAGTTGTTATTTTGCCAAACTCCACTTCAGATTAAAATATCTCTGGCTAATGGAATTCTTCAGTGCCTGATGATGGGTAGTATTTAGTTTCTTTTGAAGATTAATATGTGTTTTATGAAGAAAAAGTTGTCTTTTAGACTATAGCTAGTCTAACTCTGGTATTCTTTGTTCTTTCCAGCTATGCTTTTCATTGGAAATATAAGAAGGAGCATTAAGAAATGAGTATCACGAATTTTGCTAATTTTGAGATTTTACTTACCTAATCTTTGACAAAAAATCGCTGTAGATTATTTATAAAGATAATGATTAACTTCAACCCATACCTAAATTTATTTATGGTTTACAATAAGTTCTTAAAGAGGTGGGTAAGGAACAGTTTACTTCAAATTTATTTCATGACTATTAAAAATGTTATTAAATAAATTTTTCTTTACTATTTCACTGATTTATGGAATCAATGCCTCGCTGCTATCAATTGGTTATTCAGATTTAGGAAAAACTTATTCTTCTTAACTAATCGCATTATTCATAATAGTCCTTTTTATTGTATTACTTGGAAGACCTCTAGCAATCAAAGCTATGTACAAACTGCTTTACGAGCCTGATGCCAAAGTAGAAGACTTTTATGAGTACACTTCTCAGCCAAATTTCAACAAGGAAGAAATGGGCGTACCTCCCAGAATAGTTAACTTTGACTTGATGGAAGATGATCTTGAGAAAAAGGATGCTAAATTTGTTCTCCCAAGAATGTTTGAAAAAGAACTCGATTTAACAGACCATAAGAGAGATCCAATAGTGATTTATGATAGCTCAATGAACATAAGTGCAAGGTCCCAGGATGATCAACATGAAGAAGAACTTCCAAACAAGATAGAAATAGATTTGGGACTAGCTAAGAAACCTGAATATTTCAGTGAGTTGCCCCCTATAAATTCACATAGAGTCAATTTAGAAAACCAAGGTCCCCCGTAACTATCGCTCCCAGAAATCAAGAATAAAAAGTTCTAGAAAAAGAGAAATACCAAGCAAGCATTAAGAATGAATAATAATTTTAACAGTGATTATGAAAATTAAGATCCAAATTTGTACTAATTAAAGGTAATACCTGATTTGCCATCTTAAGAGGACCAAAGTGAAGAATCAAAGCTTTAGGATAAAATTGATAGAACCTTGGATTATGATGATAAATAGCAAAGTATAAATAATAGTAAAAATTAGAGTCTAAGGGACTAAAACATCTTTAAATTGCCTGAAATTAATCTTTCGTCAAGATTTTCGAATTTATATTTTTAAAGAAAAAACCAGTTTATGATGTTTAAGGATAATATTTTGGAATAATCTGCTCAACTTAAAAAACAAAACACTGTTGATCCCAATTACAGACCTCATACATCAGTGTAATCGAATAATACTTAACCTAAATTATCTCAAGAGGCAGAGCTGAACTATTTCGATCAATTCTATGATCCAAATGACTCTCCTTAATAAGAAGACTAATTTTAATATAGTATATATTATAATAATTGTTCGAGGGTGGCGAAGATGAAAGTTTAGAGGAGATAGAACAAAAACCAAGACAAATCCTTCAAGACTAACCAAGCCAAAGAAACTCACATGAAGATCAGCAAAACACTATGCTCTATCCCACTCACATTCTGCACTCAAACAATTACAAGGACCATGAAGATGAGGGGCATCAGCATACAGAATTCTTGAAATATTAAGACATGGACAACTCAGTCATTAAAGCCGGTCAAAACACTAATTTATCGATAAAATAATAAGACTATTCAAACGATCTTAATCGTAAGGACAGCTTTAACAATACAGGACGCCTGCCAAAACACTTTGAAGAGGAAAGTCAACTAGTTGATGAGAATAAGAAATACTTCTTAAATAAACATATTGGAAAGGCAATTTTACTAATTATATGGGTTGGATTGGCAGTTGGCAATATTCTTTGTATCGAAAACATGCGTAGAAAACATTTCATAAGTTTTTATATTAAATGAGATGTGATTCTTAATAAAACTCCATTATAAATAAGTTGGCTGATACTTTCACTTGTTACCTTCTTCGTAATAATATTCATAATAGACCCAATACTATACTATGTTCTATCCTCCTTTATGATTAAGAATTAACAAAGCAGAAAGCCTAACTATTTTATTAGGAAATTAAAAAAGAGAGATTTTGCATCTATATTCGTGCTTTTATTGATTTAAAATAGTAAATAATATTATTTTTACAGAAATATATTTTTTAATTAATTTAATTATTTTATTTTATACTAAATCTATTGATAGGGAATGAGAAAATGAGAGATTTAAGAAGATACTTAAATCCTCAAATTTATGCGAAAAACATAGCAAATAATAATAAATAGTAAGCAGTATAAAATTAACAACAATAGTAGTAATGAATAAAAAGATCATTAAGAATTAAGTATTGTTAAAGATAATATATATATATATATATATATATGTATATGTATGTTTTAATTAGCAAGTTTATATGTTTTCAATGATCATGACATAATGAATAGAATTGATAAAAACAATTGAGTAAATTGAATTTATTTTAAAAAATGTATTTAAACTATTGAAGGTGGCATCTTTTATGGGAAGCTTATTATTTTTTTTAAAATTATTTTTCAATAATAAAATAGTAAAATATAATTGTGGATGTTCTTCTTAGTGATTATAAAATGTTTAGTTTTGTAACTCTTCCCAAAAAACATACATGAAATATTTGAAAAATTCAACTATAAAAATTATGTAAAAATTAAATTAAAAAAACTTTTCTTAATTTTGATATTTATGTACATATCATAATTAATCTTCTTGCTAAATATTCACAATTAAAAATATTCTTATAAAATAAATTACAAGACTACACAATATATCATAAATATATAAACATTAAAATGGAAATATCCAAGTATTAGTGATTAGATGTTTTAAGAATTTAAAATTAAATAGCATTTCTGCTAAATTGCTTACTATGAAAGATTTGTTTGAGAAAGCATAAAAAAACTAAAATAATACTTTTTTATCAAGAATCCAATTTAATCATTTAAATATTTTTAATATAAAAATTATAGAAATAGAAAATAATAGACAACGCCCTAAAATTGCTACAATCAGATTAATATCATAATCCTAATTAAAATAAGTTAATATATTTTCAATTTAATTCTTATAAATCTTTTTTCAATTTTACTTTATTGATATTTGATGTAGGTTGTAAATTGCTTTAAATGATTATATTGAGATTGTATGAGATGGAAATTTTTATAAATTTAATATACTAAACTTAATAATTTAATGATTAAGAGTGGACTCTAGTTTGTGAAGGGCTAGCCTGATTCCCTTAAGAATTTGAACATTAACTACGACTTGCTTCAATATGTCAAAATTATCATTTAAGTTTCCTAGAAAAATGTGCCTGTTCATAGGACAATAATTATAAAATTATTAATTAAAATGGAAACTATTAATATTTTATGATATTTTCAGATTATCATGAACTATGGTATTCTTGGTCGTTTTGTGAAAAAGCGTCAAGAATTACCTCATTTGTGGACAGGTAGCAATTTTTATTATTCTAAATAGTATAATGGAACACCTTTTAAATGATTGATTAAAAATTGATAAAAAACATTGCATTTAAAAATTAGGTAAATCAAAGAGTTTAAAACAATCTTACAGATTATATTAAATCATTATTTCTAAGTTTCTTTTTTAAGAAGTATTATATCATTAATTATTAATTGTATTTTAAACTTAATTTAAATATAATTTATATTTCTTTATAATTAAAAGGACAATTTTCAAAGGCGTGTGCGCAATTGTATAGCAATACTTGGTATTATATATTTTATTTATTATATTAAGAAAAGAAAATTACAAAGACAGTTCTCCTATAAATCGTTCACAGCAGTAATATTTATTAGAAATAATTCAAACTAAATTTAAATTGATGTATATATGATTTTTTGTTCTACATTATTTCCAGCAATAATAAAAATAATATTGCTAAATTTCAAGTTATTTAAGTTTTATGTTGTTTTTTACAACGCACATATTACTTCATCATAATTATGACATTTTATTGTTAGTAATCAATAATAGATTGATGAATAAAATCAATAAGATTAATAGTAGCAATTGGAAGCGATAAATAAGCCAACGACCACTGAATAAAAAGATAATAATTTCCATCCTTGTCCCGGCGACATCGAGTTCCTTGATGTATGGATGTGGCGGCTATCTATCTAATAAGAGAGCTTATTTGAAACGCGACAAGCTGAAATTAAACTAGAGAAGAATATGCATGATCCAGTCAACCGCATAAGTATGCTACTAAAATTCTTTAAATACGCATATTTGTTTGTTTAATTCTATTAGAACACAGATAGACAATAATTTGAGATAGAATTAAACAGAGTGTGCATTATACAACATCCCCCTCTCAACAAGTTATATTCGTTGATTAAGCGGCTGGGTGCTGGAGGTCAGGCATCTGTAGACCTATATGTCTCCAAAGAGTGTCCTGAAGAGATGTATGCTGTCAAAACTTTCAAAAGAGGAATTTAATAACAAGTTTAGGGAAGTTTCCTGCTCCAAAACAGTTTCCCGCCACATACGGAAGTTTCCTGCCCCCAATATAAAATTTTTAATAGTTTGGTAATAAAAAATATTAAAACAAATAAATTTTAATTTCAATTACATTTGTCATTTACAAAACAACTTTTAATTATATATAATTTTCACAAAAAGTAGATTATTAATTTACATTAAATTATAAATATAAAAACAATGCTAAATTAATTGATTTTTATTTATAATTAATATGAATTTCATTAAAATTGAATTCATTATCAAGGTAGAAATTATATTTTATAATAGATTATAAATAATTAAATCATTATTGATGTTAAAGATTATGAGAAAATTTATATATTTTTATGTGTGGGGCAGAAAACTGCCTCCCCCACAAGTTTATAATAAATTAAGAGATATTATGCTTGCATTTTCTTATGTATCATTTAATTAAATTAATGAATAGCTGATCCGCATTTTGACATTCACAGAGAGATTCAATTTTTAAGAGATTTAGAGATATGTAATAACATTGTATAGCTACATTAGGTGTACGGGGATCATGAAAAAATACAGTTAGTTATGAATTTTGCCAAATATGGACCCTTAATTGAGTATCTCTAAAAGAATTAAAGTATTATAATCTATAAAATTTATCATATTAATTCGCAGTTACAGGAAACAGATATCAGGGTAGTGATGGAACAGCTTCTACTTGCGTTGGATTTAATGCATAAAAAAGGAATTGTTCATCGAGACATAAAACCTGATAAAATGTTTATAAATTGTGGAACTATTGATTAGTTTCCCAAAAAAAATTTAATGATAATATATTGGTATTAGATGAGCAAAATTTATAGGTTTGTATTGCAGATCTAGGTCTAGCATGCAAAGTCGAGGAAGAAAATCTTTTAAATAAAAAATGTGGAACTCCAGGTTACGTAGCTCCTGAAGTTCTGAAGGGGTTTAGGACGTCTTTCAAAAGTGATATTTTTAGTTTGGGATCTCTTTTTTATAGCATGATGACTGGGCGTATGTTGTATGGGGGCAAAAATATAACATTATATAAAAAACAATCAATTAAATATGAAGTAGGTACTATAAAATAACTAATTTAAGGATCCACATTAAATAATAGAATCTGAAAATATGGGAGTTTCAGAAGATAGTAAAAATTTATTAAAATGGATGCTAAATAAGCAGCCAGAGTCTCGACCCTCTACAGAAGAATGTCTTAATGTAAGCCAATTCAATATTATTTTTCAACTATTTATTTTAGCATTAATATTAATATTTTAGATTACTTTAACCCAAATTATAAATAAGAAAATCTTTTGCTAATTGATATAAAAGAAGATATTTCTATAATGTAAATTTCCTTAAAATATTATAGATTAATTTTTGTGAATAAAATTATGCAATATAATTTTTAAGTATTCATTTCTTAAAGCGTACTTCCTTAAAAAATAATTAAATCTAAATCTATACTAACTTCATAATTCAACTTTTTTTACATTTAAAATATTTTAGTTAATTGACTTACTTATAGATTTGAAAAAACCAATTTACTTTTAATATGTTATAAAAATTAATGGTTCCAACATGACAGAGAAGCATTGAAGCACTCAATTTGGATAAATAGATTTGCCTCAAATATAAAATAAAATAATTAGCAAATTTACGATTAGATTGTAGAGCAACCCGAATTTCAATCGTTTATCTTAGCTCCGAACTACTATATATAAGAGCGCCCAATTTCAAGTATAAACAACATCAATGATAGCTATCAGTCTGATTCAAGTACAAGAAAGCGCAATAACTCCTCTTAACATTCATTTAATTTTATATTTATCATAGTAATATTATTTGTTTCATCATAAATATAAAAACTGAATATTTTATAGTTTGTTGTTGTTGTTTTTGTTGTTTATATAAGTATAATATTGATAAACTAGATAAAAATAGGAAATTTGATAAAGAGAGATCAAAGAGTTAATTATAAGTCATCTTCACTGCCATTAAATACACATGGCTAGAATCATAATTTGATTTAATCAACTTTTAATTTTAAACTGATTTTACATTATACATTGTACAGTTCTGATTTTTTTTAGCTTTTTATTTGTTCAATAAGTGCGCAAGATAAATGATTATTAATAAGTAATTATAATAAAACTAATGGAATAAAAATCTAAATTGTGGGAAGTAATTTTACATTTAAAGTCTCGCATGTCTTGATTTTAAAAATTATCACGATCACTTGATGAATTCTAAGACTTCTCAAACAGACGATTAAAGAGCAAACGAGCGCCACTTCCTTATCCTCGAGATCAAAACTGATACAAAAGGCAAGATCTAATTTTAAGTAACTGAATCTCTATGGAAAAAGACATCAAAATCTAGCCATGGATGAGTATCGGGTCAATATCAAGTGCAAGCAGCCCAAAATTAGATTTCAGTAGAGCTAAATTACAGAGATATCGAACCAGTTGCCTTTTGACAAGATGAGAGATATAGACAATAAGTCATTTGAGACCAGGATGATGACGGTCTAATTCAGTCAGGAGATGATATAGGATGACGAAAAATTTAAATTCAACGAGGGTCAGCTCACATTTTACTTTAAGCAGCGATAAGAAGAAGAGGGGAGGCAGAGATGATTAAGGATGAGTAGACATTAGCTGAAGATACTCATGTTCTAGAGGAATTCCTTGATAAGGCCTAAAAACCAAACGGCGGTAAAATAAGAGTGATTCTGTGACACAGACCATATTTGCGTAATTAATAACTTTTAGCAGATTAATAATCATTTATCTTGCGCACTTATTGAACAAATAAATAGCCAAAAAAATCAGAACTGTACAATGTATAATGTAAAATCAGTTTAAAACTAAAAGTTGATTAAATCAAATTATGATTCTAACAATGCGTATTTAGTAGCAGTGAAGATGACTTATAATTAACTCTTTGATCTCTCTTTATCAAATTTCCTATTTTTATCTAGTTTATCAATATTGACATTCCAAAGACAACTTCAAAATATGTTATTCAAAAGCTTTATAACTTGCCAGAAATAGTAGCATGCATGTTAACGATGGGGGGACAATAAAATATCTTGAGAATGCCTAATCCCTCAATTAAAACTATGACTTTAAGAATATACTCGACTAATAAAGATAACAGCATATCTCTTAAAATATTGTTCCAAAGTTTATTATATATATATGTCATTAATTATTTTCATAATTATTTTGCCAAAATTATTAATTCTTTGAAAAAAATATAAATATTATGTGGTATATTAAAGTAGAAAAGCTCTTTTTTTAAATTGAAATAAATTGAAGAAAGTGGGAAAATAAAAGTTTAAATTTAAGAAGAAATAAAAATTTAGAATGTAAAAATATCTGCAAGATTAACTTCATAAGACTCTTTTT
>ARYC01017415.1:0-38153 GCA_000711775.1 Oxytricha trifallax | reverse complement strand
AATTTAATTCTTATAAATCTTTTTTCAATTTTACTTTATTGATATTTGATGTAGGTTGTAAATTGCTTTAAATGATTATATTGAGATTGTATGAGATGGAAATTTTTATAAATTTAATATACTAAACTTAATAATTTAATGATTAAGAGTGGACTCTAGTTTGTGAAGGGCTAGCCTGATTCCCTTAAGAATTTGAACATTAACTACGACTTGCTTCAATATGTCAAAATTATCATTTAAGTTTCCTAGAAAAATGTGCCTGTTCATAGGACAATAATTATAAAATTATTAATTAAAATGGAAACTATTAATATTTTATGATATTTTCAGATTATCATGAACTATGGTATTCTTGGTCGTTTTGTGAAAAAGCGTCAAGAATTACCTCATTTGTGGACAGGTAGCAATTTTTATTATTCTAAATAGTATAATGGAACACCTTTTAAATGATTGATTAAAAATTGATAAAAAACATTGCATTTAAAAATTAGGTAAATCAAAGAGTTTAAAACAATCTTACAGATTATATTAAATCATTATTTCTAAGTTTCTTTTTTAAGAAGTATTATATCATTAATTATTAATTGTATTTTAAACTTAATTTAAATATAATTTATATTTCTTTATAATTAAAAGGACAATTTTCAAAGGCGTGTGCGCAATTGTATAGCAATACTTGGTATTATATATTTTATTTATTATATTAAGAAAAGAAAATTACAAAGACAGTTCTCCTATAAATCGTTCACAGCAGTAATATTTATTAGAAATAATTCAAACTAAATTTAAATTGATGTATATATGATTTTTTGTTCTACATTATTTCCAGCAATAATAAAAATAATATTGCTAAATTTCAAGTTATTTAAGTTTTATGTTGTTTTTTACAACGCACATATTACTTCATCATAATTATGACATTTTATTGTTAGTAATCAATAATAGATTGATGAATAAAATCAATAAGATTAATAGTAGCAATTGGAAGCGATAAATAAGCCAACGACCACTGAATAAAAAGATAATAATTTCCATCCTTGTCCCGGCGACATCGAGTTCCTTGATGTATGGATGTGGCGGCTATCTATCTAATAAGAGAGCTTATTTGAAACGCGACAAGCTGAAATTAAACTAGAGAAGAATATGCATGATCCAGTCAACCGCATAAGTATGCTACTAAAATTCTTTAAATACGCATATTTGTTTGTTTAATTCTATTAGAACACAGATAGACAATAATTTGAGATAGAATTAAACAGAGTGTGCATTATACAACATCCCCCTCTCAACAAGTTATATTCGTTGATTAAGCGGCTGGGTGCTGGAGGTCAGGCATCTGTAGACCTATATGTCTCCAAAGAGTGTCCTGAAGAGATGTATGCTGTCAAAACTTTCAAAAGAGGAATTTAATAACAAGTTTAGGGAAGTTTCCTGCTCCAAAACAGTTTCCCGCCACATACGGAAGTTTCCTGCCCCCAATATAAAATTTTTAATAGTTTGGTAATAAAAAATATTAAAACAAATAAATTTTAATTTCAATTACATTTGTCATTTACAAAACAACTTTTAATTATATATAATTTTCACAAAAAGTAGATTATTAATTTACATTAAATTATAAATATAAAAACAATGCTAAATTAATTGATTTTTATTTATAATTAATATGAATTTCATTAAAATTGAATTCATTATCAAGGTAGAAATTATATTTTATAATAGATTATAAATAATTAAATCATTATTGATGTTAAAGATTATGAGAAAATTTATATATTTTTATGTGTGGGGCAGAAAACTGCCTCCCCCACAAGTTTATAATAAATTAAGAGATATTATGCTTGCATTTTCTTATGTATCATTTAATTAAATTAATGAATAGCTGATCCGCATTTTGACATTCACAGAGAGATTCAATTTTTAAGAGATTTAGAGATATGTAATAACATTGTATAGCTACATTAGGTGTACGGGGATCATGAAAAAATACAGTTAGTTATGAATTTTGCCAAATATGGACCCTTAATTGAGTATCTCTAAAAGAATTAAAGTATTATAATCTATAAAATTTATCATATTAATTCGCAGTTACAGGAAACAGATATCAGGGTAGTGATGGAACAGCTTCTACTTGCGTTGGATTTAATGCATAAAAAAGGAATTGTTCATCGAGACATAAAACCTGATAAAATGTTTATAAATTGTGGAACTATTGATTAGTTTCCCAAAAAAAATTTAATGATAATATATTGGTATTAGATGAGCAAAATTTATAGGTTTGTATTGCAGATCTAGGTCTAGCATGCAAAGTCGAGGAAGAAAATCTTTTAAATAAAAAATGTGGAACTCCAGGTTACGTAGCTCCTGAAGTTCTGAAGGGGTTTAGGACGTCTTTCAAAAGTGATATTTTTAGTTTGGGATCTCTTTTTTATAGCATGATGACTGGGCGTATGTTGTATGGGGGCAAAAATATAACATTATATAAAAAACAATCAATTAAATATGAAGTAGGTACTATAAAATAACTAATTTAAGGATCCACATTAAATAATAGAATCTGAAAATATGGGAGTTTCAGAAGATAGTAAAAATTTATTAAAATGGATGCTAAATAAGCAGCCAGAGTCTCGACCCTCTACAGAAGAATGTCTTAATGTAAGCCAATTCAATATTATTTTTCAACTATTTATTTTAGCATTAATATTAATATTTTAGATTACTTTAACCCAAATTATAAATAAGAAAATCTTTTGCTAATTGATATAAAAGAAGATATTTCTATAATGTAAATTTCCTTAAAATATTATAGATTAATTTTTGTGAATAAAATTATGCAATATAATTTTTAAGTATTCATTTCTTAAAGCGTACTTCCTTAAAAAATAATTAAATCTAAATCTATACTAACTTCATAATTCAACTTTTTTTACATTTAAAATATTTTAGTTAATTGACTTACTTATAGATTTGAAAAAACCAATTTACTTTTAATATGTTATAAAAATTAATGGTTCCAACATGACAGAGAAGCATTGAAGCACTCAATTTGGATAAATAGATTTGCCTCAAATATAAAATAAAATAATTAGCAAATTTACGATTAGATTGTAGAGCAACCCGAATTTCAATCGTTTATCTTAGCTCCGAACTACTATATATAAGAGCGCCCAATTTCAAGTATAAACAACATCAATGATAGCTATCAGTCTGATTCAAGTACAAGAAAGCGCAATAACTCCTCTTAACATTCATTTAATTTTATATTTATCATAGTAATATTATTTGTTTCATCATAAATATAAAAACTGAATATTTTATAGTTTGTTGTTGTTGTTTTTGTTGTTTATATAAGTATAATATTGATAAACTAGATAAAAATAGGAAATTTGATAAAGAGAGATCAAAGAGTTAATTATAAGTCATCTTCACTGCCATTAAATACACATGGCTAGAATCATAATTTGATTTAATCAACTTTTAATTTTAAACTGATTTTACATTATACATTGTACAGTTCTGATTTTTTTTAGCTTTTTATTTGTTCAATAAGTGCGCAAGATAAATGATTATTAATAAGTAATTATAATAAAACTAATGGAATAAAAATCTAAATTGTGGGAAGTAATTTTACATTTAAAGTCTCGCATGTCTTGATTTTAAAAATTATCACGATCACTTGATGAATTCTAAGACTTCTCAAACAGACGATTAAAGAGCAAACGAGCGCCACTTCCTTATCCTCGAGATCAAAACTGATACAAAAGGCAAGATCTAATTTTAAGTAACTGAATCTCTATGGAAAAAGACATCAAAATCTAGCCATGGATGAGTATCGGGTCAATATCAAGTGCAAGCAGCCCAAAATTAGATTTCAGTAGAGCTAAATTACAGAGATATCGAACCAGTTGCCTTTTGACAAGATGAGAGATATAGACAATAAGTCATTTGAGACCAGGATGATGACGGTCTAATTCAGTCAGGAGATGATATAGGATGACGAAAAATTTAAATTCAACGAGGGTCAGCTCACATTTTACTTTAAGCAGCGATAAGAAGAAGAGGGGAGGCAGAGATGATTAAGGATGAGTAGACATTAGCTGAAGATACTCATGTTCTAGAGGAATTCCTTGATAAGGCCTAAAAACCAAACGGCGGTAAAATAAGAGTGATTCTGTGACACAGACCATATTTGCGTAATTAATAACTTTTAGCAGATTAATAATCATTTATCTTGCGCACTTATTGAACAAATAAATAGCCAAAAAAATCAGAACTGTACAATGTATAATGTAAAATCAGTTTAAAACTAAAAGTTGATTAAATCAAATTATGATTCTAACAATGCGTATTTAGTAGCAGTGAAGATGACTTATAATTAACTCTTTGATCTCTCTTTATCAAATTTCCTATTTTTATCTAGTTTATCAATATTGACATTCCAAAGACAACTTCAAAATATGTTATTCAAAAGCTTTATAACTTGCCAGAAATAGTAGCATGCATGTTAACGATGGGGGGACAATAAAATATCTTGAGAATGCCTAATCCCTCAATTAAAACTATGACTTTAAGAATATACTCGACTAATAAAGATAACAGCATATCTCTTAAAATATTGTTCCAAAGTTTATTATATATATATGTCATTAATTATTTTCATAATTATTTTGCCAAAATTATTAATTCTTTGAAAAAAATATAAATATTATGTGGTATATTAAAGTAGAAAAGCTCTTTTTTTAAATTGAAATAAATTGAAGAAAGTGGGAAAATAAAAGTTTAAATTTAAGAAGAAATAAAAATTTAGAATGTAAAAATATCTGCAAGATTAACTTCATAAGACTCTTTTTAGTTATATATTTATATGATATTTTTACTCAATATGCTATTATATATATATTATTTATAATATTTTATTTTAGTTTGATGAAAATGATTTCGAAGAGTACAAAACTTTAGAATAGCATTCAAATTAGGTTGAGAGTTCAAGAATATAAAAAATCTTTTTAATTCCTTAAAAAGCAAAATCATAGAATAAACAATATATGATATTTTTATAATAAAAGAAAGGAAAAGATACAAAATTCTGGGAGAGGAACAAATCGGCAAAATCGATTTAAATTGCCTTTGTAGCAATAACAACATCATTAAGATTAAAGTATATCTTGGAAATTTTAGAATAGAAAAGATATTAGGTTTTTTATAGTTTTTATAATTGTTTTTTTTAATAATATATTGAATATATGTAAATTACTATTCACGATAATATTATAAAATCTTTTTTATTTAATATTGGCATAATTGTTAATCTTCACGATAAACTTTCAAATAAAAATCCTAGGACCAAATCTGCTTTGAATTCAATAAAATGCATGCAAAACAATGCGAGCTCATTATACCTTTAATAAAAGAGTTTAATTTATTGATTTTAAAGTTTTATTATGTTGAGATTATATTAAATTATGCAGTTATCTAATTAATTAATTTTTAATTTTTCTTTCTTTGTTTTGCTTCACAAAAATTTGAAATAAATAATAAATTGTCCATATTTTTCTATAATGGTTTATGTGGTGGTTTTTTGTGGGGTTTTTGAATATTATATTTTTGATGAAAAAATATACCATATTTTTTACAGTATTTAGTAAATTGAATTATTTTCATGAGTAATATACATATTTTATAACATTTAAGATTTTAAATTAAACTAAGGCAACAACTAAGTAGCAAATAACAATTAATAGATGATATCTGGAATAAATTAAATATGTCCAGGTACACTTTCCCCTATTCTTGATCAATCGAATCTTCACGTAAATTTCTAACCTAAGTTTTAAGTTGGACATGGAGCTCACCCAGCATTCCTTGGATTCTTTAAATTTTATTATTTAATTTGGTAATATTTTAGGTATACATTCGGAATTTGAAAGTTAAATTCAAATTAATTTATAATAAATCGAAATGGTCGCAGTTAGAGTAGGCAAATTGAACTAGTTAGGGCATTTTCGATTGGAAATTCAAAATTAGCTCGACTTTATTATTGGCGGTACTATTTATATCATTCATGGATCTAGATAACTTTCTTAATTCAATAATAAAGTCCAGCTAATTTTGAATTCCCTATTAATAATTCCCAAATTAGTTCATTTTGGCCACCATACAGATTTATTAAAAATAAAGAAATATTTAAATTTCAAATTCCGAATGTATTCCTACAATAATGTAAGCTATGCAATGAACAGTCAGTTTAACGGAGGGGTGTCTGGTTAATTGCAAAGCAACAGCGTTTCTAACAATCCTTCTCCTTTAGGAAATTAAGATTGAAAACTAGCCAATAACGCTTAACTCCACTATTGATTATAAATATATGAAAATTTAGTTAATTATTTGAAAATAAATGTAGTAACTTTATTTTTAAAAATCTAACAAATTAAAATAAGGTCAATAATTTTAAATAACTATTGCTTAAATTAATTCCATTAAAATAAAAAATTCCTATATTACTAGCTCTAATGTGTTTTTATCAATTAAATTTAAGGAAATAAGCTTAATTTTAATAAATAAATTTTAATTAAATCATATTTTAACATTAATAAATATAAATAACTGATTTAGAATCGACATAGTAATAATAGAGTTTTTTTATATATTTATAAGAAATATTCCTAAAATAATAATGTTTTTTAATTTAATTTAGTTTAATTATTTTTATTCTCATATTATATTAAAGACATTAATTTATAAATTATTAAATATACCTCTTTTTAATTGAAACTATATTGACATTATAAAAATTAAATCATTTATGATTTAAAATTCTTTCACTGTTGTTAGAAAGTACAACCATTTATATTTAAGCAAGTTTTTGTTAGTATTCATATATTTTCTATCCATAATCATTTTATTTAATTCATCGAAATTAATATTAATATTAATTAAATTAATTATTCTATTAAAAATATGCACAATTCATACTAAATATGTAATAAATATTGCTAAATATACTTTTTTTAAGATTAATTTATCAAAGAGTTCCTAATATAAATAATCATACATAAGCAATTAAATAGATAAGTTAATGTAAAATTATAATTATATTAAACTTTGAATTTAGACAACTTAATTTATTATTTATAAGAAATCTTAAAATATTTACATATTAATACTTTGTACTCCTCCTACTTTACTTTTTGGAATTTATGAAAAGATAAAAATAAAGTTAAATAATATTTGACTTTATCATAATTATAAATTTATTTTTAAAAGTTACAATCTCCTTCCACTATATATAAAATGAATGAAATTAAGAGGTATGATGGATTATCAACTAAATAAATAAATGAAAATTTGTTGTCATAATATTAAATATTGATAAAAAATCTTTTGGAATTAAAAGATGGATATCCACAAAACTTAATTTTTTATTTATAAATAAGACTAATTTATTCATGTTAAATGTTAGAATTTTATTAAATTAATTAAAACTCAAAATCTGAAAAAGTGCGAATTGCATGGCGATCCCTTGCAATTCTACAAGCAGTAAAATGATAAATTTATCTGCGCAATGTGTCTCTTTGAGTAAAATCTACAGCCGAGTTAGCTCAAGAAAACCATTGAAATATGTGAGAAGGAATTTGCAGAGTGGGATAAGATCATTTGTTTTAATTTTTAATATTTGAAATAAATAGAGATGAAAATTAAATAATTTCTTAATTTGATCAAAGTGTCTTTAGATGGCATCGTGCAATTTAAAACTGAGTATAATGATGCTCACAACATGATGGTCAAGATATTTATAATACTAAGGTTTTAGATAAATATTGCCTATTTTATATATTTTTATAACTTATCTTTAAACCCTAATAACAATAACTAGCCTTAAAACCAGCCTCTTGGTGGTAATGCAGGAGGCCTATTTGGTGGCGGGGCTGGTAATATAAATTTATTTATTGCACAACCAGGCAATCGGGGATAGGCAGTGGGAGGAAATCAACAAGCTGTTGATAGATATGGAAGACCAGTAAATCAAAACTAGGGCTAAATATAGCAAAATTAGCAGTAGCCAATTGAAGTGATTAGTGAATAGCAAAAGAAATTCAAAGAGATTATCAAACTCATTCATTAATTACTTTGATATTAAAGTTAAAAATTGAATGATAATTTTAAATTACGGTTAATGTTAGAAAATATTTGGGAGCCCTTTTTATATAATAAATTAACTGTAAATTGAAAGCACAAGCAAGAAATTCAACGATTAGTATGTTAAAGTTTAAAATCTCCGCTAAAACGAACTAGATCCAAAACAGCTACTTGACTTAGAAAATTAAAAGTACAACATGATACTAGATATATAGTAGGTAGAGCAGGAAATTGGCTTGTTTGAGGTAAACCTCGACTTCTTAGTTGAGACCGACCCATCTTATCTCTAAAAAGAAAACTAAACAATCAGAAATGTACAGAATTTTCAACAACAAGCAATGATTAACATACACTTAATGAAGAAAACAAACTAAGTTCAAAACAGTCTCCTTCAGAAAATTCGCTTTTTATAAATATTTATATTTAAAATTAGAGCTGTCTAAGGAGGCGATGGAAATAATAATCTGGGAGGAGCAGGTGGTTAAAATGGGCCTTCCGCTTTAGAATTTCAATAACTCAAGCAAAAGTTTGAAGCTTCTTAGCTCAAATAAGCTTCCATGCAAAATGAAATTAACGTGCTCAATAGTTAAATCAAGAAACTGTCCTCTCTCTTTGAGGGGATCATTGGAGGTCCTTCTGGAAACAACGATTTAAATATGGGAAGAGGTCCTAATGTTTAGAATTAAGTTGACAGGCCAGAATAGTAAAATTTAGGTCCTGATATGCTATTTAACCAGAGGATGTCTGGAATGAATATAAACGGAAACCCCTTCGTTGCTCAGCATGAAATGATCAAATCTTCCTTGTAAGACGAACAATAACAGAATTATCAGCAACCTAATATGGATTTCTTCAAAAAAATTAGTGAGCTGGAACAACAACAACAATAATTTTCCTTATAAAATAGAATCGCAGGACAAAGAAATACTTAAGAAATGCTCTAGAATATGAGAGATAAATAAGCATTTGGAATTGATGGGAATAAAAAGAATGTTCCTATCAAATAATAGTTGGTCAATTATTTTTTTCCTAGTATTTTAAGAAATTATAATTAAATTACTATTATCAAGAAAGATGATGATTAGTATTCAGGGTTATCTATCGCAGAAACCAAATGTCTTAAAGATATTTTATCTAATTATATATTTCTAATTCATTTTGGACATGGGATGCGACTTCACTCCCTAACTTAAACAACTGGTTAAAAAGTACAAGGGTTCTGTTCCATTAGTTGTGCAAGAATTAGGAAAGGAATGATCATTTATTTTTATATCTTTCTCAAATTAGTTTTAGATTTATTTAAAAATTTGTCAATATATCATAGTTTACATTTCAAATAAATGGGATTGTAAATACAGCTTGTAAAATTATAATAAAATAATCATATCTTATTTTTATAAATATGCCTAATTTTTATTATTTATAAGTGCTTTTTTACTCAATTTATAAAAAATATTTTTTCAATTTTTCTTGTCATTTTAATTAAGTTTGCTTAAAAAAAAATTTCTAAAATTTAATTAATGCCAATAAAATTAAAAATAATTATAATACTTAAAATTATTTACAAAATAATATTTTATGTTAATGTCTTTTCATAAAATTTATTGTTTTTGCTTTATTAATCCTTTAAGCCAAATTTATCAAAATATTATTGATACTTATGAAATGAAATAATAATATTTAGAAAATACTTTGAATTTACAACAATATATCAATTCTATCTAAAGGGAGAATGACTGCTGTTTCTGAATTTATTAATTACTCTCGCCATTTTTACCACACGAGTAAACACCTATCTGAGATCCTTCTCTGTAATCTCTATTTTCTTACCAGCTATTTTAATATATATATTATATATAACTAAAAGTGTGAAAAATTGAGAAAATATATGAAAATTAATGTTTCTATTATTGGCATAGGTTATGTTCCGTTTTTAGTTAAATATGGATGATCTTTAACCTATTACAAAGTGAGTCTCTTAAACTAAAATTCATTATTAAAATTTATTAAAAAAATTATTTGACAATTGAAAATCTTATGTTTTAGTATGGTCTTTTTAAAAGATTTTTTGCAAAAGATCTCTAACCAATTCATCCTCTATTACAGTATAGTTAGGCTCATCATTTAGGATTTTAGTTTATAATTCTTGCACATTTTAAGAAAGAAAGGGCATCTTTTTGGTAAACATTTGATACAGTGTTACACCACATGCCCATATATCTATAGGTCTCCCATTGTATAATACAAATAATACTAAAAATGGTATTTATAAATGAATTTTTTAATTTAATTGTAAACATTCTATTTGATTATCTCAGGAGCAAAATAAAATTAAGATCCTGCTCTGTTTTGAATTTCATCTTTCCCATCTATCATAATATGACTGACTCCGAAATCTGCAAGTCTCACTCTGTTGTTCTCATCCACTAAAATATTCTCTGGCTTAATGTCTCTGTGTAATAAAATGTAAAATTTAGTTTAAAGTTATATTGGAGTATGATTTGGGCACATTCAAATAAAACTTAGAAATATTTTATTCATGACAGTACTCAACAGCACTAATCAAATCTCTGAAGTAACTCCAAATGTCTTCTTCAGGGATTGGTTTTTTACCATTAATTTTGTGCCCCAAACTGCCTCCTAGCACAATCTCAGTAACAAAATACAATTTATCTGTCGTCTGATCATTTATAATTTCATATAGTGCTAGAACATTTGGATGATCCTATTTTAAAGTATGAAAAATATATCTAAGCTTACCAATTTCTTTAATATAGCCATTTCAGTTTCTAAAAAGGTCTCCGCTTTCTTTTTGGAAAATTAAAACTACCTCTTTAATTTGTTTTTCTTTATGATTTTCATGGCATATGATTTTTGATCGTCCTCATTTATGCACTCATAAACTTTTGCAAAGTTACCACTATAATATTTTTTTGTAATAAACATTTTAAACTTACGATCCAAGCTCTTTCTGTAGAACATACTGATTGATCTTTTTCTTTCCATTTTTACGAGTTGAGATTACACTATTTGTTGTTATACTTCTAGGTCCTATTTTTCGATTGCCATAAGGATCTTCGAGCAATTTCAGATTGTCAGTTGTCAATAGTGAGGGTTTCTCGGTCTGTTTAGATTGAAAACTCGGTAAATTCATTTATGACAAACTTTAAAATGGAAAGAACATATGAATTAGTTAATGGAGATTTTGAGTAGTCACTGTTCTTTGGAGAATTTTCGGTGAAGCTATTATATGAGCTTTAATGAGCCTGAGCTGTGGGGGTTAGAGAATGCTGCTAACTAAGTTAATCGAAGGGTGACTACAGAAAGGATTGTTGGTTGTCACCAACTGCGTTTTAGCTTGTGTGCCTATTAGTAATAGTCCTTGGATCTCCAAAATTCATTCTTGGAATCTTGGTCATATCTTCATCTTCAGCTGCAGCATTGATAAAATTAATAGTCGGTGACTTATCATTGTAAGTTATGCTTTGGTCTAAACTCATTCCGCTGTAACGTTTTGTATCATCGACCTGAGTTTATTCCGCCAATGGTGTTGATTATTGGTTATTAGTCAGGCCCTAGGAGAGGTTTTAGCTTTAATCCACTTTATGGGAGAAATTTTAAAAGAATTGCATTATTATTATTATTAGAATTATTAATTAACACCCCTTTCGAAATATATCCTAAAATAAAAGTTAATTTATATCTCTCAGTTGATTTAAGAGATGATTGATTTGAAACTATCCCTCTCAATCTAAAATGTCGAGGCTATGTCCCATGACTATTTTAGCTATCTTTCACGCAATTGATTATGTTAACTGCGGTTGGTAATTCTAGTTTAAATTGTTAAGATTTATCATTAATTGACTTACGTATTTAACTTTCGACGCTATTCTTGCTCTGATTAACCATCTTCTTAATATTAGAGATTCGTTTATTCTCAGTTCCAACCCTCTATAGCTTATTCAAAATGGTATTTGTTTCAGTCTACTGTATTTCATAAGATTCCAAACTGCCCAATGATTAGTTCATTTGATCTTCCTCGTCGTCATATTCCCCGTCTTCATCCTCTATATAATAGGAGGCTCCCTCAAAAGATTCATCATTGCCACGACTTATACTGCTTTCTAATTCTGAGCGGAAAGATGACTTGAAGGAATGTTACTGAGCCATCTAATAGGTTAATTTGGAGTTTTATTCAGTAAAATTTTGATCCAACAATTCCTTCTGTCTTCTTTTGATAATATCTTGCATGTTTTGATGCTTTAAAAATAAATGTGTAAAAATTTAAACAAAGCTGACGTTTTATCTTCATTTAACTGTGAGGAGTTCCTTTAGATTCAAAAGAATTCTTTCTATTTGTCTTTAAATGATTGCTTACTTACGAATGACCGAATGGAGTTAACTTTATACTTTGATTAACAAATATAAAAGTTTCTGGTCTACTAATCAATCCAAAACCAAGAACACTACTATTAGGAATATCTTACTTTTCCACGCTATTCATGTTATTGTTAAGAATTGGGATTTAAATTGATCCGAAGGCTGGTGTAATTTACTTATCAAATCCAATTGAATCTTGCTTCTATAGAACAACTTTCTTAGTATTTTGTTTTCTGAACAACTTCTAAGAATCATCTTTATACAATACTTAATCTGACAATTTTCTTTAGTTTTTGTCTTGGGTTGTGATCATATCTTAGTTTTTCTTTCTTATCAGGGCTATCATATTCTTAGTACGTGATATGTTTTTAAGTTCCAATTCCATATTCTTAATTTTCTAGTATGGAGTAACGGTCTGAATTATGTAATTTGGCTACAAGAAATTGAATTGTGATTATGGTGTAGTATCATTGCTTTTGACATTACTGTTCTAGGTTGATTCTTAATTTATTGTAGTCAAGGGACTGTTTTGAAGTTGCTGACTAGTCCCTGTATTGTTACTAGAAGATTACCTTTCGTCTTAATGAGAATCTGTGTTTGTATTGTTCGTTAATAAGTAATTGTCTAATGTATCTTCATTAACTTCTTTTATAGTCTTTATTCGCTGGATATTGTTCTGGCTAAATGAAGTTGATGAGTCTTCCTTCTTAGGTTATCTTGTTGATTAGGAAGGTTCTGGGTTTATTTAAGTAATTATCTAATGCTCATTTGGTTAACCACTAAGGTCTCTTCTTTACTTTACTTTGATGTTACTGACAGGGACTAGCACATTGTTTACTAGTTGAAAGAGCTACTTTTATTTCCATTAAGAAGGGTTTTTTATCTTAATATGTTAGATTAGGTCTCCGCTGTTAGTGTTTCCATTAAAAATTAAAATATTCATTTGCATCTGATGATCCTACTTATCTTCGAAGTTTCCTTTTTCTTCTATCATGAGTAATGTTTGTTTCTTTCTTCTTAATCTGTAACGCATTATAGCAAATTAATTTAAGCAAAATTGTTAATATAATGACTTTATAATATTTCCAACGATTATTCTTGAATTATATTTATCATCCATAACTTATATAACATAATCCCTGCTACTTAAAGTGTTCGAAATATTAGATTAAGTTAAAGTACTCTATTGCTTTTATAGGAATGAATTTTGATTGTGATATGACTTCCCTGAGCCTCCCTAATTTGTTAGCATTCTATGCTGATGTTGAAATTACACAAGAGAGTTATTGCTTGAATTAATTTGATTGCTTATTGAAGGCCGCCCATTTTTACTATAAGAGTAGTGTTTTATTCTCTAAGATGGTGTGGCAATAGATTACTGCATCATTTTTTATTCTTCATTCTTTTATTTGAAAGTTGACTGCTAGTACGACTACTGCTAGTTATTAGTTACCTTCATCAAATTAAAGCCACTTTGCATATTTTAAGCAGTTCCTGCCTCTGAAGAATTTTCATCTTCTGGAGCTCTAATTATAATATCTGGAGATCCGTTGCTTGAGAAAGTGTCTTTTTATATGTAACGAAGGTGGTCAAACTTGTTGCCTTAACTAAGCTAATTTATTGCTTAAAACCTAAAAGGATGGTGCTATGTGTATTCCTAAGAAAAAATGTCATCGTCTTTAATTTATGAGTCATCAGACACAAAATAGCTCTTGTTAACCTAAGAATTACATATTGAGTTGTTTTAGTAAAAAATAAGATAATATTATGGAAAGCTTTCAGTGTTTAGATTTTCTATTATTGGATTTTCAACTTTATACAAGGGGGATTAATCTTAATTGTACAAGTTTTTCTAGCTATTAGGAAAAAGTTAAATTTTCTAGATGTTATTACTACTCCTTTTCCTAAAGATGTTATTTAATTAATCTGTCCTCTCTGAAAAATCATTGACCTTGTCATTTAATTTATAAACATGTGGGTAAAAACTTTATAGAATATTAATCCTTTTTATATATTGTAAGGTTCATCAACTTTCTTAAAAGTGTCCATGTTTCCTGGAATAACAGGGGGATTTGCACTAACATTAGTATTTTGTTTATTAGGCAAATCTGCAAGTTCTTTAAATGACTATTCATTTCTATTAAAATTACTTAATGACTTTATAAATTAATTATTTCCATCAATGCTTGAATTATCTTATGCCATGCCATATGAATAAAAAGTAAATTCATAAGCACTAAATGCCAAAAAATCTTGACACATTAATATAATAATTTAAACTTCCATAACTAGATCCATTTTTATTTTTGTTTATAGTTTTTTAGCTTTTCTCATTTGGATCCCTGGACGAATTAGAAGTTAGCTGTTTTTACAATAGTCTCTCTGTAACTGACTGTCTAAAAAAACCAGCTGTGTATTATGATTTTGAGGCAGAACTTGCTTCATAATGATTTGGCTTTAATCGATTCGTCTCCTCCTGTTTTATAACTTTTAAAAATTGAAAATAAAATCGTTTGAAATACACTCAAAATTCAAGAGAAATATTTTATTCAAAGAAATCCTGTTCATAAGTGGGTGTTCTTTCGAGATGTTTCAACTAATTAGACACTTTTAGAGCTGAGGAACTGCTCTTCCTTTTATGATCTATAACTTCTGAATCTCTGCTTAAATCTGTGATTATTTTTCCACTTAGTGTCTTTTTTCTCAAAATTTCTCTCGTAAATGTCTATTCTGTCTATTTCTAAGTATTGAAAAATGTACTCACTTTATTTATAGTAATATAAAATATTATAAAAAGGGTTCTATACAAATTCAATATAAAATGATATGTACTGTCTCCACAGGGAAATCCTACTGGTGAAATCTGATATATTGATAATCTTTTATCGTGAGAAGGTTGCTTTAATAATTAAAACATAATTTTTAGCAATATTGCTGCTTTTACTGTAAATTAACCTTTAATCTCCCACTTGCATGTTGAAATGGTGAGAAATATTGACATTAAAAAGAATAAATAAAACAAAACATTTTCTTTATAAATTTTGACTGTTTGGGTTATCTAGAGATATTATAGGCATGAGATTATTAGAAGAACGATTAAAATTCTATATTGAATCTAATTGATTAGAGGAATTGGGGGGCATATCTGAACCAAAGCGACAAAATCTGAACCAAAGATATTTGTAGGTAGTTTAATGAAGTTGGCGTGACTACTCCGGGTAAAATCAGGGTAAGAAAACGCGAAAAACCATTTTCAAATACGATAGATTTTTCTTTAGAGTTGTAATCACCTTAAACGAGTCTCATTTTTATCATTAAATTACATTAACTATTAATATTTTTTCATAATTTTTTGTTTAATTTATACTATTATAAGCTATTTAATTAATTCAAAATCTTGTTTATTAGTTATCATACTAGATTTTGTAAGATTTAAAATACTTAATTTAAAGAATAAATGTAAATCCAAGTAATTTAATAGCTTAATATAACATATTAACAAGATTTTGAAAAAGTTATATAGTTTATAGGAGTATAAATTGAACAAAAAAATATGAAAAAATATTAATAATTAATGTAATTTAATGATAAGGTGATTACAACTCTAAAGAGAAATCTATTGTATCTGAAAAATAATTTTTTCACGTTCTCTAACCCTGATTTTATCCGGAGTAGTCACGCCAACTTCATTAAACTACCTAAAATATCTTTGGTTCAGATAAGGCCTCCACCCCCAGAATTAATCGATGGTCTCATTTATTCTTGTACTCCTAAAATCTTACTGTCTGCATTAATAAAATATAAACTAACTACTATTTATTACTCTACATGAGATGGTGAATTTTTAGAAGTAATGCTTTTCATTTTCTTTGCTTTTAATTTTACTTATATTTATAGCAATATAATAAATAATATTTCTATTTTAATTTGACGAAATGATCTTTCACTAAGCTATCATATTGTAATATTAAAGTATATCATTTTACTTT
Organism: Oxytricha trifallax; assembly: GCA_000711775.1. Classification (NCBI taxonomy): domain Eukaryota; phylum Ciliophora; class Spirotrichea; order Sporadotrichida; family Oxytrichidae; genus Oxytricha; species Oxytricha trifallax. Next base: position 21,648 of record ARYC01017415.1, on the reverse strand, counting down.
ATTTAATTTTATAAATATATATTAAAGCAATAATCATGCAAGAAATTCTAAAGTGATGACTTTACATTAGCTCCAATTGTCGTGTCTTAATTATTTGAAAAGCTTCTCCTTCTCGTAAAGAAGTAATTTATGAATTAAAAAAACTAAAAAATTTAAATTCAAGTTATACTTATCTAAATTTTTGAATGGGATGATTTACCATCTGTAACATGTTTTTATTTTTTTTTGTCAAATTAATTGTTTAAAGGTTGAATTACCCTGCTACTATCTTATCTAGAAGGCATCCCATAATTGTTATTAATCTTTTTAAGAAATAATGAATGTAATCTTTTTATTTTAATTATATAAAAAAAAAATCTGATCAAAGTCGGCTCTATTAATGGAATATTGAATGTCAAAAAATACATGGTTGTTGTTTCATTTTATATTTAGATGTTCTAATAACAATAGAAATGTTGAATTTAAACTTACATATTTACTCATTTTTTCTTTTAATTTACTGATCTGCGATTAGAAGTTGATAAGGCTCCTCCAGCAATCAACACTCCATTAATTGAATAAATTAATTAAAATTAATATCCCATTTTATTCTCTGTGCGATAAGTTTTTCAGAGCGAGGTTTTCGATGAAAGGTGGAACAAAATCACCATTTTCACTTTAAATTTAATAAATAAATAAATAATTTCTTTGTCTAAATTCCTTATTCATTAGACTTCTAAAATTTATTACCTTATTTGAGCTTTCGTATGATTAATATTAAATTGTTCTTTTTTGGAACAAATTTATTATTAATTTTAGAATGTAGTAAAATAATTTAAATAGAATTCTTTAGTATGCTGTATACTAGCACAACATTTGCAAGAAATAACTCCCATTATTAATATTATTAGGAGGTATAGAAATAAATGGGGAATATAAATTGCATTAATTAATAATTGATTTTTAAAAATAATTTCATCTAGATCTTTTCCCATTAAATATAATTAGTATAATTCAACTTGTATATCTAATTTCAGTTTAATAAATTTTATAATTATATTTTGATTCAATTTAAATAAAATATCTCTGTTTAGAAATATTAAAAATTTATAAATTAGCTTGTTGCCAAATTTTCTTATACCAAAAAATAGTTCTCATTAGTATATTTAAAATTTATTTTATTAGTTAATTTCATATGATAAACATTTTCTTACAATAGTATGTCTATAATTTACAAAATTAACTTATATAATTTTCAGATAATTTTATATTATTATAATTTAGTCAACAATTGCATCATAAAAAAGTAATAAAAAGTCATTACAAATTTCAAATACTTTAGAAAAATCGTATATTATTAAACTTTTTTATTTTTCAGAAATATTCATATTCATTGGATTTATTTATAATAGCTTATTCATAAAAAATAAGTGAAAAAATTTATTTTAAAATGGAAATTTAATCAGCTTAACAGAATAATTATTATAATAATCAAAATATGAATTATAAGAACGTTACTTAGTTTAACCACTCTTCTTAAGATAATATGACATTTCCTTCTTGATTTCGTTGAATATCTCTTCTGTTCAGTTCTGCTGCGAGTTGTCTGTCTTCTGCTAAACCGGCTCTTACTGGGTTGGATCTCTATAAAAAATAAAATTTAGATATGTTTTTTGTAACTTACAATTTTTGTGAGTGTAACCGCTCCATCAGCGATGATCTCTAAAGGTTTCCATTTCCTAATTATTTTTTTCATTTTAAATTATCGATTTCCTATTATAAATTATAATTACTATCTTTATGTTTAGTAATTATAGATTTCAATGAAATTTAAGTAATAATTAATAGGAATTATATAAAAATAACAATTTTATAGTATTGATTAAATACTTTTATAATATTTTTAATTTTATAAACATAAAAAAGATAATTTATTAATTTCAGACTCGATATAATTGTAAATAACAACTTATATCGAAGAAAAATTATAAAATTTAATAATAAAATTTATTTTAAATTTATTAAAGCAATATATCATAGTCTAGAATATTGCCGAAAATAAATATATTTTGTATTATTATATTATAAGGAAATACAAATTAAAATTCAAAAAATTGGTTAATCTTAATTTTTAAGGTATTTAAAAATACAACATTAACTCGATTATCCAGTGAGGATATATTATATTAATATATAAGTAAATGTGCTTTGTTTTATATAAAAATATAGAAATATAACAAATCAAATAATCTTTGTCTAGTTATCAATTAAAATGATTATGATTATTTTGCTATATTTTCAAAATAATACTGAATTAAATTATGATTATAAAATATTTAAATTGTTTCTCTAATCTTTCAATTTTTAATTATATTTTATAAATTCATTTTCTTATGTTAATTTCCCTTACATCATGAATATTTTAGCGCTTATTTAATTAAAAATAATTATATATATTTCTGCTATTTTAAGTATTATATTGAATTTTATATTAATTATTTTTAAGTCCAAGTATTTTGCTATGGTTAGTTGCTATATCGTTTATGTTTGCACGTTAAAACAATTTTGAATCTATTGCCAGACTCAGTTGAGAATAAATGTTTGTTAAATTTCTCTATGGATGCTCATCCACATCCTCAAAGTCCAATTAAAGATCAGAAGACTATTTATATTTATATATGACTATTATTTCTTTAATATATTTAATTTTATTATATTAGCTTCTTTACAATTGTATATAAGAATTTTTTGAGAAAAATCTTATTGTAATTTATAGAAATTGTCAAATAAAATTATTAAAAAGTTTTTCAATTATAATATAAACTAACAAAAATTATTCTAAATGTAAAAAACTTTATAATGAATTGTTAATCAATTTATTTAGTCATTTAATTTTTTTAATATAATTTGAAAAATAAAAATACTTAATTTTATATTAATAATAATTTTATTAATTACATTAGCTGCAAATACAGCAATTTTAACTTCTATAATAAATTAAACAATAAAAATTTAAGTAAGTTTATTTAAAATATGATACATATTATTAATTAAAAAAAGAAATTTAAAATTAAAATTTAGTAAAGAATCAAATACTATTAGTTACTTAGTTTATATTATTGCAATCAAATTAAATTGGAAAATGCATTTTAATTTAAATTTCAAATTATTTATCTAAGTATAATAAATGATGTTTAAAAATTATTTAATATTTTATTTAGTATAATTAACACTTTAAATAGATTGAATGATCTATTATATGTTTTAAATCTTTCTATTTATATTTTTTAATTCAAAACTAATAATGTGAATATTCCACTTATTTTATTATAATTTTAGAATTTTATGAAGAATCTCCCTTGTTTTTCGATTTCTTAAGTTTATTCTATTACTTTTATTTATGAATAAATTTCAACTGCTCAAGTTATTCATCCTAAATATCTTCAATTTGGTTCAAGGGGATCCTTATCTCGCTCTCTTCATCTTGTTTTTGCAATTCTTTCTCGATCTTTAAAAAATGTAATTATACAAAAGATAATGATAATAATACTACCAATCTTTGGAATATTTTTTTAATTTCAACTATATTTTGAAGTTTAAAAACTTTTACAAAAAAAAGATAAATTTCTAGTAAATATTTAATATAAGTTAGTAAGAATAATTCAATAATCTGAATTAATTATTATGTAGGGGGTCGGCCTTTTGAATTATAAAACAAAAAGAGTAATATTTTTTTATTTTAATTTCTTTAAAATCTTTGCTTATTACTTTGATTTTTCATTTCCAAGTGTGCCAATATCAATGACGATTTTATTCTTTGCAATTTATCCAATATTATCAAGAAAGTAAGAAGGTTTTTATAAGTCGTTTTTATACCTTTCACTTCCTATGTTGGCAACGTATTTATTATAAAAATAAATTAAACAGGATTTTAACAAATTACTTTTTATATTTTCGTAGTAATACTTATTAATGTAGAAATTTAATTTAAATAAAATTAATAATAATTTTAATTCTGTGGCATGTAACTTTATTTAAACTTAGTCAAAATAGTACTTGATCGATGGAAGAATTTAAAATTAGCAAAAATTTACTATTAGCTGTACTTCACTATAATATTCCTGAAGTGAGACAAACTTCTGGTGATTTGTTAAGTCTATATTTATTCCAAAATTAAAATCAAATAATCTCACTTCAGGGTTGCGATAAAAAAGTACGGCCAATAGTAAAATACAGCTAATCATAAATCTCAATCAAACAAGCATCATTTTTATAGATTTTCAGAAAGTTGTCGGCCTCTAATTTAAATAATTATGAATTAAATTTGAATCTATTTTCCAAATTAATATGTATTCAGGTATAATGAAGAATGAGAAATTTAAATTACGCAATACTTTCTTCTTTGAAACTGCTGCTTTCTTGTATTAACTTCAACATGACTGCTTTGCTTGAATCTTTATTTGGATCTTGCTAATCAGCCGGTCTTTTCTTGAAAAATGTACTTTTTTCCTTGTTGGGTGCTGCCGAGTATGACCTCTTCGGTGAATCCTTTTCACTTGATGGATAATTTGCAGTTTAAATCTTTTTCTAATCTCCGATGAATGCATCGCCAAAGTTGTAATTGGACCCATTACTAAACTATTAGAAATTTTGGCTATGGGATCAAACACGCCCCCCCCCATAATGTATATTTTTCTTTTTGTAGTCTGATAGAACTTTTAACGCTGAGTAATAGTAGCTGATAAACTACAAGTGTGCAAGCAATAGTTTTCGAGATATGACATCATCGAAGTCACTTTTTATATAAAATTATATTAAAAATTATAAAAATATTTCCAATTTTTCATAAAAATTTTATTTTTCCTTAAAATATCAATTTAGAGGATTTAATGAAAATTTAAAGAATTTATATAATTATAAATATCATTATAAATTATTTGGACTTTAATTTTATTGCAAGAATGTAAAATAAATTTATCATGATATTATTTTGAAAAATTAAATAAATTCTTTAAATTTTCATTAAATCCTCTAAATTGATTTTTTAATGAAAAATTAAATTTTTATGAAAAATTGGAAATATTTTTATAATTTTTACTATAATTTTATATAAAAAATGTGAACTTACATGGGGCCAAATCTCGAAAACTATTGCTCGCACACTAGTAGTTTATCAGCTACTATTACTCAGCGTTATAAACTCTATCAGACTACAAAAAGAAAAATATACATTATGGGGGGGGCGTGTTTGATCCCATAGCCGAAATTTTTTATCTAAATTTAATAGCATTCAAGATATTCACTATTAGTTTACCAAAATTTTTTTTATAGGGAACTCCAGCACTGCAAGGGGATTTATCTCTAAAATCTCTCAGAGCTTTAGAATAACAAATTTTAAAATTTCTTCTATTTGGTGTACCTCCTATTTCTTTTCGATTTTTCATTGAACTTTCTCCAGATGAGTTATCTAATTATGGAAAAATCTTGCTTGACAAGTTACAAAATAAAGCTACACTTTAATTGATTTAGAATTTTAAAACAAAAGTTTTACTAGGGATTATAGTAATTTGGGGCCATTATAAAAGACTAGAATTCCGGTTCTTGAAGTATTTTGTCATAAATTATGCTATTTTTTACCTTGGAATGAGAAGCCAGATTGTTCAATTAAATTGAAAACTGTAAGGCCTCACTATCTTCTTAAAACCATTAATGCTATATAAATTTAGATTAATATTATGTATATTTAAAAAAATTATGATTAAAGGGTGTTAACTGTTTAATAATGAGTCTAATTTCTTTTAACTTACATTAAGGCATTCCTCTGCAGTAGGTCTCTTTGAAGGGTCTTTGTGAATCATCTACTTCAGTAATCACAAAAATAAAAAAAGTTTTGACTTTCTACTTTTTATTACTAAAATTTATTAAAAATCATATAATGTTAAATTTAAAGTAAGCAATATCCTTTTTATAAGCTTGATTATCCACATTATTGCACATAAATGACTTTTATTTTATAATACAATCTGCTTTTTTAAATAAGCTTTTTTTTAAATATATATCTATTTTTTGGAAAAGAGACCATAAATTATATCAAAATTTGCTTATCATAAAAAGTGCAAAAAAAATAAATGGGACATTCGATTGTGAATCAAATATATCTAAATGTGATTATTTTATTTGTATATACTTTATTGTAATTAAATATACAACTATTAAAAAGCAATTAATCCTTATAAAGGAGTTAAAAATATCAATTTTTTTATTATTATTTAATAATTAAATGTATAACTTACCATATTATATTTTTACCCATTCAAACAATTTTACTATGAAATATTCTTAATATTTCTAAAATATTTCGAGATCATTTTAAAAAAATTAGTTGAGATTCGATAAATTTTAATTTAATTCATTTAAAAATTATGAATGATAAACTTTCTTTTGATACTTTAAGGTTATCTTATATAAAATGAAAAATTAGAATATTACAGAAATAATTATGACCCAAAGAGAATAATTTGTAATTAATTTTGATCATTTAACCATAATATCGAATGATAATTTCAATATGAAAGGATTTAGGTGATTAGGGAATTATTTTATCTAAATTGATACAAAAGTGCTCGGTGAATTAATTACATTTTGCAAGATTTTGCATTAGCTAGATAAATTCATCCATTTTTAAATTCAAAGATATATTCGAGCTCTTCATAAATAAGCTCTAATCAATTTAAAAGTAGGGTTCTCGATTAAATATATAAAAAGTTGAGTAAATTATTTTAATTAGATTTTCATATATCATCATATTTAGCAGTAATTCTCTATCAACAATTACTTAAGCATCTAGCATCTAATTGTTATACAATACTTATTTGGCTGTCTTGCCTCCAAAAAGCATCTAGCCCGCTAATAAATTATAGAATAATGAGCCCAGACCAAAAATGTCACTTTTAGGGCTTGCTTTTGCTCCTTTCAGTACCTCTGGTCCCACATAGCCAGGAGTCCCACATTTTTTCTTTAGAATGTCTTCTTCAGAAAAACTGCAAGCAAATCCTAAATCTGCTATGCAGACTTGCAAATTTATCTTGTCCATTACTAAAATATTGTCAGGTTTGATATCTCTATGTATTATTTGCTTCTTATGCATGAAATCCAAAGCTAACAATAATTTTGATAATAAATTTTTAGAAAAAACAATCCCAAAAATTATTATCCTTTCTTATATTAAAATAATTACTCCATGATCATGCGGATGTCTTTTTCTTAGAGATTAGGATTTTTCTATAAATGTTCCAGAAGAGGTCCATTTTTAGCAAAGTTCATAACTAAGAATAGTTTATCTTTGGTTTTATAAACTTCATGAAGTTAGACGATGTTGTTGCATATCTCAAATTCCCTTAAAAAATTAATTTCTCTAAAGATGTCTTTCAGAGATTCATTTGGGGATCTTTTAAATATTTTAACAGCAAATAAATCTTCTGGAGCTTATAATTAGATATATAAAACTGAAATAAAATTTAAGTTATGAGCATTTATTGCATGATAGAGATCAACAGTAGCTTATCCACCATTCCCTATTCGCTTTACATAGGTAAATTTAATTATAAATAAAAAGCAAAAAGAATAATAGATTTATTAATTTCCCAAAGTTTATAAGCGGATTTAATTAGGGGATATTCAATAATGCAAACTTTTTTTAGCATAAACTGAAAGCTTTCTTTTTAGTCTAAGTTTTTAAAAAGTAGAGATATTCTATTGTTTTGCACAGGCATATAAACATGTTTGCTTGATTAATCACCAGGAGCAAGTGAATTTAAAGTCGCAGGTCTGACCGCATTCTTGGATGGAATGCTTGAATGGCTTTTTGAACTTAATTTAATTTCGAAGTTGTACCCGTTAAAATCGCAGGCATCGTTCACTATCATCTCCCAGAGTTATATATCAAATTAATAATGTGATATATAAATTAATAATAAAATTATTAAGAAAGCAATCTAAGTTTCTATAAGAAAGCTTTAATTTTGATACTTTTTTTATATTACTTTTGGAGAAAAAAAACTAAATATTTGTTTTAATATATCAAAAAAAGGAATTTGAGAAAATAAAAATAAAATTTAATGACATTTAGTTGTAACAATTTTAAATTTTTCTCATTAAAATGGATAAATAAATGTTAGAAATTATTGGAAATAAATGAAAATAATTTTGTTTGTTTAGGTCACTAAGCTCTTAAGCTATTTCAACCATTTTTATCATAATAGGGCATCATGAGAACTTATAAAACAAAGAAAGGAGCCTAAACAAATATAACAAAGACCTATATTATGTATTAGCTCCTTCTTTAACTTTCTAATATAAATGAATTTTATTTTTAAATGAATCATTGATGAATAATTATATTTCTATATCAAGCCATTAAATGGATAAGTTACCATCTTATTTGCTGCTTCCAATGTCAGGGAATTTAGAGTTCTTCAATACTAAATAATTCTTTATGATTGACACCTGCCCTTTAAAAATTTTCTTAAATGAGCTCTCCATTTTAGAATCTTTTTGAATCATTATCTTAGTGTTTACGTATTCTTTGAGAAGGAGAATTGATTATTTTAAAGAATTTTTTTAAGTTAGTAGATTAAATTTATTCAAAATTAAGCACTTAAATCAGATTAATTTTACAATAAAGCATTTAATATTATAATAAATATTGAGTTTTAAAAAATATAGTAATAAAAAAATAGAAATAAAAAGTTGAAGAAATGTATTATTTACAGATATAAAATCTACAATAAAATAATTTATTAACATTTAAATAGGATCTCTTTCTTTCAAGTTTGAAAGTATATTTTTGTTATCTTAGATATTTTACCTTCTAATTTTATTATTTTATTTTAATTAAAAGTTAAAATAACATTATAATAAGTTATTTTTAATAAGATATAGAAGAAATAAATTTGGTTTCTATATATATCAAAATTTATTTACAATAAAAAATTATGTTAAGTTTTTTGTATTTTTATTTTATCATATTTTATCTGTATCTTTTAAATTATCTTCTCTTTTATAAATATATATCTGAGAAAGTTATATAGATTTTATATATTATTACTAATAAAAACTAACACCTTTTATATTCATAAAAATTTAGATAAGAAGCTTTGTAATTTATAAGTTTTTATTTAAAAATATTGTAAACCTCCCTTAAGTATTCCAAATTTTCGCAATCAATTGGGGCCTCGCCAAGAGATTCAGGTTATTTACGTAAGAACCTTATATTAGAGGTTACGGTCTACCCTTTGTTTATCATTAATATACTATATTTGGAAGATTATTAAAACAAACAAATTTATCATGAACTTTATGCAATCACTATCTGAGTGATTTTATAGCTATAAACAAAATTTATATTGCTAAAAATTAATTTCATTAGGGAAATTAAGTTTAGTAAAAATTTAACTTATAACATTTTTTCAATCATAAAATGTAAGTAATAATGATAAATGGAAAAGATTTCTCATAATTATATATTTACTGCATAAAATTAAGGATGACTTTTTATGTATCTTTTTAATATACCAATCAATAGTTAAAAATACAATGTTATTATCATATAAATACATAGATCGTCATAGAATTCAATTTAACAGGTATAATTTTTACTATATTCTAACAAAAATATCAAAATAAAATTAAATGTGTAATTATTCAAATTTTATTTTTAGAATGTAATATATCTTAAAATCTATTAAATTATAATAAATATTAATTTTAAATATTAATTTTAAATATTGATTGATTTTATAATATATTGTTGGTTAAATAAGGAAATATGTAAAATAGTAATAGCCTTAAATTTAGTAACAACTTTTAATTGATTACATCATGATTTATAGATTTAAATACCTAATTGTTCTATTAACTATTAAAATATAGGTGTTACTATTACATGTTACCTTAATTAAATAGTCCAAGGATATATAAGATACCCATATTTAGACTCTTTAATATTGTAGAAAATATAATATATAGAATTAAAAGATACAAAAGATATTAATAATATGCTTGTGCAATATAATTAAACTATTCTAAACAAGTAGGGTTATGGGTATTTGAAATTAATATTTAATTTAAAATCTAAATTACAATAATCCTATCTTTAGTTTATCTATTTTGTATAATTTTAATAAATAAAAATTCTTATAAAACCACCCCTAAATATAAAGTAGCATTAAATCACAATGAAGTATACACTCCTTATAGCCTTGCTATTCTTAACCACCACAACACTCGTGCTGACTTAAGATGTTCCAGCTCCAACAGAGACATCTGCACCAGCAGAAACAGTAGCCCCAGAGGATACAGTAGCTCCTTCTGAAACATCAGCTCCTGCGGAAACAGTAGCACCAGAGGATACATCAGTGCCTGCGGAAACAACAGCCCCTGCTGAAACAGTAGCACCCTCAGAAACCACTGCTCCTGCTGAAACATCCGCACCCGCAGAGACTACCGCTTAAGAGACCACAGCTCCAGCCGAAACTATGGCTCCATCAGAAACAACTGTTGCACCAGCAGGAAATATATTATAATTCTACTTCATATCATTAAATATATGGGAAATTTAGAAAGTAAAGATAAAATTAATAGCATCAATTTTTAAGAATAAAATTAATATACTGTATCATAGAAAATGAGAAGATTTCAATTTTGATTTTATTGTAAGGCTTTCATATTCTTTGGAATCAACTCAAATTCATTTTTATTAATAATAATAAATGTTTGTATATGTTCTTAAATTTATTTTTTGAAGATAAATGTTCTTACAATTATAAGAATTAAATTAAAATCTATAACAAAACATCTTAAATTATTTAAAATACTATTACAGTTTATATTATGCGATTATTTATATTAATTAAAAATTAATTAATTATTTAAATGAGACCGCTGGCAATGAGACCGATGGCGGCGCAGCTGCTGGAAATGAGACTGCTGGAAACGAGACCGATGGCGGCGCAGCTGCAGGCAATTGAGACTGCTGGTAACGAAACTGTGATCGGAGCTCGTGCTATTAGCGCTAATGATTCAGTTCTTGTACTCATTTATACCCAATTAATGTTTTAGTGTTTTATAAGCAAATTAATAGAATAAATTTATTCATTTTATTATAATAGGGTTATATAATGGTCGCATTTTAGATTCCTGTAAGATAAACAAGATTGCTTATATGATTGTATAAAATATTATGAATTGGTATAATTTAATTCATAATAAACTACATTTTTTCTCTATATATATATCGATAACTTTTTCGTATTTTTATTGTTTTTAGATTTAATTCCTAATATAATATAAATATCACATATTCTCCTCTAATTATTATAAATGTATAAACAAATAATAATATTAAAAACAAATCAAATTTATTATTAATAGTAGAAACTAATTTTAAATATTTATGCTTATGATAAGAGGTAAATTTACTTTCATTTATAGATTTATATAAATTACATTTAATCACTTTGTACGATGCAAAATAGTAAAGTTTATAAAAAAGTAACATAAATATTTAATCGTCAAGCAATTTAGTTAAAATATAATTAAAAATAATTTTCCTATTTTTTTCATTTTTGTGGATAAATTTAATTTTGACCAAAAAAAGCTTTAATTTCAAAGAATAAATCTTCATTATTTATTGAAGAACCTTTTATAATCTTAGTTATTTCTTGAAACATTATAATTATAACTATAAGTTCATAATTTTTTCTTAAAACTTAAATTATAGAACTATTTAACTAAAATTTATGAATTATTTAAATAGTAAACTAAAAAAAATCTCCTAACTTAAAAATGCTTGAAATTGCTTTATCTTATAATATAATAAAAAATTGTTCACTTTTATTGGATATCAAGAGGGATGGATGAACAGTTCTGCTGGTTCCAACGATTCCATTTAAGCAGACGTCATTAGAAACCTAGAAGCCTTAGTCGCTTTAGCGAATGCCTTTAACATAAGTACAATTCTAGTTGGTCAAGATAACGCAACCTACGGAAACTTCTGGCCACAAGTATCAAATATTAGGGAGGGGAAGTTTCATGGATCAAAATTATTCTCTAAAAACTTATTTAAATCCAGATTAAATTTATTTCTATCAATTGAAAAGTAGTTACTTTTTATTATAAATTTTGGCCATACAGATCATTTAAGCTATCACTTTAACAACTATCTATATAAAAAAATTAATGATAGAAAATATTAAGATTCAATAAAAATTAATGTAAAGATAGTGACATGCTAGGGAACTTTCCCCAATATTTCAAATTCTCAATAAGTTTGGATCAATTAATTCGGTGAATGGGCTCTTATCAATGCAGAATTCCAAAATGCTCTCACTGCAACCGGTAAATCAGCACTTATAATCGCTGCTCTAACTGCCGACACTGATTTTATAAAGCAATTTAATTTATTTATTAATTTAAATGACTTAGTCTTCAATTTAAAACCAAAAACTTAAGTTTTTTGTAAATTTTAATAATATAGTAAAAAGAGAAATTTATTTCAATATTCATTGAAAAATTTATACAATCAGTTTGGGATGATTTTTTATCGTTTAAATGATACCTTAATGAAGATATTTATAAATATAAATAATTTCTGATTTTTTATATAAATTAGCTAATTCTTTTTTGTAAACAAAAATTTAAAAAGAAAGTATTATCTTCTTTGAATAAATTAATTTGTTAAAATGGAACAATTTAGTGAATTTATATGATTAATAAACTTTACATATTTCTCTATAATTATATTAATTTATTTATATTTTTAGATACTCTACCGCATTTTAGCTGTTTTGCGGTAGAATACCTAAATTTATAAATAAATTAATGTAAATAAAGAGAAAGATGTAAAGTTGATTAATCAAATAAATTCACTAAATTGTTCTATTTTAGCAAAATATTAGTCCAAGAACTATCTTCACCCCCTTATAAAAATATATTTTATTTTAAAATGATGATAATAATATAGTTATAACTGATAATTTAACTTCTTTTTAAGTTATAGAACTCCATTGCTGCCTTTGACCAAGGCATGAATGTATGGCCAATTGTTGACGCATCCCCAATCTATGATATTAATGACTTCAACGTCGCCCTTCAAAACCTCCAAGTAGCCGGTATCCAAGCAAGGACATGGCTCGGACTCAGCAAGGCACTATTGAACAGTCAACCTGATAACCTCTCCGCTGTTAACTAAGTATGGAGCAACTACTTAGTAGGAAGTTCAATCAATACAGGCACTCATTAAAATTTGGAGTGCCATAAATTTAAATTGCTTAGTAATTTATTCTACAAAATGCTCCTCCCCCAAGTGGAGGTGAATCTGTACCACCTGCCGACAACTCAACCAGCAACTCAACCGATGGTGGATCAGGCGGAAGAAGAAGATTCCTTTGAGAAAATTAGTAAATTTTGAGTCCCATTATCGGCACTCAACAGTTACCAAAAATATTACTACATCTTAATGAGTTGTTAAATTTGGAATACTTAATCGACTACTATTCGGTAATTATCAGTACGGTTACTAATTTAATTTGAATTGCTCTATTTTACTGAATATATTTTAATTAATTTCAACTCGTTAAGAATATTTATTGCTACAAGTATTATTTCTCATAGTTTCTATAATTAGCTTAATGATTAGATTTTACTGGGATTGGGAGCTTAATAGGAATAAAAAGGATTCTTTAGATATTCGTATAATATTAATATATTAGGGGTAGGATTTCATAATTAATAGAATTCCCTTAATAATAAAATAATAAATTAAATTTTTAAATTTTAAATTTCTTGATTAACAATTCAATTTTTTTATCATCCAAAAATTTATCAATTCATATATTAGACTATCTCCAAAACCAAAAAATAGTTAAATTAGATTTTGAATGTTTCCCCTATTAATATAGTAAAACTTATAATAATTAATAATGAATAGAACATCTCCCAGGATCCTAACAGTGCTAGCTTTAGTTGCTGTTTCATCAGCAGTGCTAGCATCATAGCCTGATCATCATCACCACAGTCATCATAAGGACGATTAATCAATAGGGCACATCCACCATAATACCATTTCATAATCTTACTTTTTTTTTATAATGCCTCAGTATATGAAATGTCTACAATCGTGAACTCAGACGAGAGCACAAAGCCATCTGATGTGTCTGCTGATCCAGATCTATATCTATCCTTTGAGCAAATCGTCAAAGAAAATGGATTCCAGTATGAAGAACATACTGTAACAACCAAAGATGGGTACATCCTAAAAATCTTAAGAATTCCAGGTAGAACTACAGAAACTACTACCAATGGCAAAAAAGTTGCTCTACTTCAACATGGTATTTTGGATTCCGCTGACTGCTGGATCTCTCACAGAGCTAATCACTAGAATAAATATATATAAGAGTTTTTGCTACATTTAAGCATAATAAGGTGTAAGACAGTATTTTAAATTGAAAAAAAATTAGTAAAAAAAAGAACAAACTAATACTTTTAATTTATGATAAATGTTGCACCAGCATTCCAAGTAGTTAGAGCTGGATATGATGTTTGGCTAGGCAATTCAAGAGGAAATAAGTACTCCCACTCTCACAGAAACCCCTCAATCAGCAACAAGGACTACTGGTCTTTCTCCTTCGCAGATATGGGAACTGGAGATCTTCCAGCTGTTATTACCTACATTAAAGCTGTCACTGGTCAAGATAAACTTGCTTTTATTGGACACTCTCAAGGCACCACCCAGATGTACTATGCTTTGGCAAAGAACGAAGATTTTTATGCTAATTCAATCAGTGTGTTTGTAGCTCTTGGTCCAGTTATGAAACTTACTAATTCCAAGTCTAACTTGCTGTAATTAATTGCTCATAATGATGCTCTCTTACTTGCTACTTGCCAAACACTTGGAATTTACGAATTCTTCCCAGCTAACTGGCTCACAACAGGCGCAATGAGACTTCTGTGTGGTACACTTCCAAGTCTTTGCCAATTAGGAGATTACTTGATTGCCGACGAAGACCTCTCTTTGGACGATAAAGACAGATTAACTGTTTATTTTGGACATTTCCCATCAGGAACTAGTTTGTATTGCCTTGATCACTACTCATAAATCTTGAAGGCTGATAGATTCCAGGAATTCGACTATGGAAAATCAGAGAACCAAAAGAGATACAACTCACCAACTCCCCCTGAAATTAACATTTAAGGAATCTAAAAGGTCCCCATCGCCATGTTTGTTGGAACTAAAGATGAACTTGCAGATTCAGCTGACAACCTCTGGGCAAAAACCTAACTTAAGACCTTAGTTTTCTATCAAGAATATGCTTTGGGCCATCTCACTTTTATGATTGGAAATGACATGTCTTACTTCAATGACGTCTTGAACATTCTCCAAAAGTACAAATTAAATATTATTATATTTAAATAAAAGTATCACCCCTCATCATCTTCATTCATTCAATGAGGATTTAATATCAACTCATTGCAAATATAATATTTTCTTGGAAACAAATCTTATCAATTTAAATATTATTAAATCATTAATTGCTTACATAATCATAAATATAAATCCTAACTTGTTTAATTCTATATAGATTACTTGAAATTAAATTTTTAAATTGTTTTTGAAATTATGAAATGAAATCTACTTTAATTAAGTTATAATAAATTTAATATTATCACAATTATATCTAATTTGATAGATAATTGCTCTAGTCAGTTTAATCGACTTTATAATCAAATCCACTTATATCTATATCATCCTCTTTGTCGTTATCCGCCTCCTGCACTGTTTTATTACTGTGTATATTAATACCCTGGTTGTACTATATATTAGTTTAGTTTGATTTCTTTCTGAAATTTATATAGTTTGAGTTTTATTGTTGACTACTAATGTTATAAGATAAATTCTTTGAGATATTTATATTGTTATCGTCATCCACTAAAATCATAGAGTTGTCGCGATATTTATTCAATATGAATTAATGAGATTGTTTTATATTCTGTTGTTAAGCAGGAGTTGGGGTATTCTATTGCAAAAATAGTTTTGAGTCAGATAATTAAATCTAAAATTGATAAATTTATTCTTAAAGTATATAAAAATTAATTGATTTAATTTATTTAATAAAGTGTGATTAGATATTAAACAATAAACTTGATATGGAACAAATAATCTAAGGGTATATTTTTTATTGCAAAAATAAACTAATAAGAGTAAATTAATTCTTAAAATTAAATATATTATTTATATAATATTGTTACATATAGCTGTGAGTTATGTTGCTTCTATCACTTCGATTATCAAATGGCTATGACCCTCCCATATCTGGCATAGGTGAGAAACCCCTATAATTCTAATTTTAGTTGTTGCTACTAGTTCTAAAGCTTTTCTACAGATCTAAAGCATTTCCACTTGACTAATACAACTCTTCAACGTTTTTAATAGAAAGGGAAATATCTCGTGGTCTGCTAGAGACACTAATTTTTTATTTATTAAAGTGTGAGATTTGCTGGTTCCTAGAATTACTTATGACCTACCTCTCTTTTTTAATAATGTTATTTGTCTTATAATAATCACCATAAAGAGTCGCTTTCTTTGGGTTTTGAAAGTTTAAAGGATTTGATTCTTCTGTGAAATCTCCCCTATCTAATATCTAATGAAAACTATCATCTTAAATGAAACTTTATCTTTAATTATCATCAATTTATTCTGGGTACTGAATAAAAAAACAATTAAGACTTTAAAGAAATTATAGAAATTACCCACCTTAATCATCAGTAAGTGTTTATTGATGACTGATTTTATTAGGACTAGATATTGCATTGAAATTTATAGAGGAAGATTTATTATGTAAATCATAATTCTTTGGTGAAACTAGTAGTTGGATGTTTTATAAACCATCCTAACTTCTAGCATTTGATAATTAATTACTTTTCTGTTATCTTGATTAATTGTTTGGTGGAATCTTGGGTGGCAATCCTAATAGATTTTTGTTAAGGTTTGTAACTTAAATAGACGTTTATTACTAAAGAGACTTTTATTGTGATAGATTTTACTGCTAAGATTTCAAGATATCAGCTTATTGTAATATTTGCTATCCAGTGGCATTTGAGAAGGTTTACTGAATTTAATTAGATAAATTTCTTGATATTGAATATGTTTGAATTATCTTACTGGATTGATTTCGTATCTCCAGAATTAATTTCAATGCTAAAAACTAACTAACTAACTACTGAATTTTATTTTAGATGTTGATAAAAGACTAAGTGATTCTTTCTTTCAAAGGCGTGAATGCCCTACCACCCCTAGAACTAAGTTATGGTGAATTAAGAATGGGATGATTTGCATTAATTCTTAGCGAAGAATTATCTGCAATTTTGAAAATGCTCATATTCATGTTACTTCCAATACTCTCTTGATGTCTATGATTTAAATTTACTGAGCTATTCGTGTTCTAATCAGACTTTTGCTATGAGCTAGCTGCTCTGAGGTATGCTCGTTGAAATTGTTCAGTTTGGCGTTTCTTTTTCTCTAGAGAATTGCTGTTTTTATTATAGTTTTTTAGTGACAATTAGACATAAATTGGCTTGTCATCTTCCTCATCCTCTTAGGTTAAATCTTAATTCGCTTAACTGCTCTATTAAATTCTTTAGAGGTACTAATTAATTAAAGTTAATTTTAAATAAATGAATCTTACCATTTACTAACGTCGCTGCTCTTGTTCGATCAATTCAATTTACTCTAGAACTAATTGTATTCTCTCTGAATAAAGCCTGCAAACTATCTTTCTAGGATGAATTTCCAATAACCTATATTTACTAATTATATAAGTCTATATTGTTTTACTGTTTAACTCTCTCGCAGTAATTGAGAGATTCCTATAACTCATTTTTACGCATTTTACAAAGAGCCATATAGTAGCATAGCACTGGATTTTACTCAATATCTATTTTATATAAAATATATTGATATTCATTAATAAACAATTACTTCTCCAATTATGTATTTTTGGTATCTATGTAGTTACCAATTTATTCAATCATATCTATCCCTTCCGTATATTCCTTACTTTCAATAGTGGCTATTGCATATATAATTTAATCGTGTTCAACTAAGTAGTCCAAGCCTTTTTCTCTTGAAGCCTGGATGATAGTTTAATGATTATTTTCATAGGCATATTATAAGTTTTCAATTGCACTTAATACATTATTACTCTCTATGTATGCAGTACTTAGGTTTAAATGTGATAAACATAATACAAATTCAGATACTGTTCATGGTTACAAAAGAATTATGCTAAAAAGAAATAAATTAAAATAAATGTGCGATGTGAAATCTCTCATTAAATTTACCAGTTTACATAAGACAATTATGGGTTTTGATAGCTTATTCATAACAACCTATAGCTCTTGCTATCTCATTTTTCTTTCTCATAGTGTTTCCCAGGTTATTCAGTGATCTAGGAAATTCATAATTTGCCTTGATTGATGAAGTGAAAAATATTAATGCCTCATCATAACGACCTAGATTTTTGAAATCCTTTTAAAATTAAGGTCTTATCATTAAATTTTCAAGAAATAAATTGATTAAATTAATTAGATTCAAATAGCATAGACCGATATTGTTTAAAATGAGATAGTTATCTGAATCGGATTAATTGGCTTCATCCAAATATGAAAGTGCTTTATCGTATTACCCCTTAACTATATATTTCTCAGCAGTTTTATTAAGTTAAATGGCTTCTATTTAACTAGCACTCTATGGGGGTTTAATATAATATATAAATTCTAAATATAGAGTTGTCTAGATGCAACTTAACTTAAATTTCTATTTTATGTATATTCTTATCTTATTGGACTTTAACCTGATCCAAAACTCTGCAAGTTTTTTAAAATACAAAAGAAAATGAATTTTTACTAGAGTAATTAATACATAAATTAAAGTTATTCATTCTTCTACCACTAGATTCACTTTAATTCCTAGCACTACTATTTTTTATTTCTCCTCTATCAACACTATAAAACAGCTAAGTATTACAAAAATTCAATTTGACTTCAATATTTCTAGAAATTTCTAACATACCTCATTTAAATGAATTTGTTCGTAAGCATAGGTGTAGTTAAAAATTCTTAATTATTTTGAACAATTTAAGTTGTATCTTTAGTTTGCTGTCTCTCTATTGATCCCTATATGATTCATCAATAAATTCCTCCTATTTTTAAATATTTCTTACATGATTTTCAATTCTTAACTATTTTTTTATTTCTTATGCTTAAGAATGGTCAATTGAAGTTGAACACTTTTATCCCATTTTAAAATTACTATTTAATTCTAATTAACTTTCCAATTATTAATTTTATCATGAATTCTTTTTACCATCAAATGAACTATGGTTATTGTAAATTTTGAAACTGACAGGATAATCACATTTAAGATCAAAATAATAATTATAAATAGTTAAAAACTTAATAAAGCTATTTTAAAATGGGTTGTAGCTCTAGAAAACATAAGATCTATCAAATTAATGTGAATGTAAGAATTTAAAAATATTTAATCTTTACTCTAAGGAAGCAGATTTGATTAAGCCTAGATAGTACCTATTTGAGTTTCAGAATTTCACTCAGTTTAAACAAGCTATTGATGCTCCTTTCAAAGTCGATAAAAACTTATAACATTAAAGTTTAAAAATCATTACTTTAATTTGATCATACAACACAATCCATTTTTCAACTCTGACGAAAATAAGCAACCGAACCCCTCTCCTGATAAGACACCTTATAAATGGGCATTATGGGCTAAGAATTAATTATGTTCATAGTTTTTCCTTGAGCATCACATTTACGTCAAAGACCCTTAAAAAGTCACAGATCTCTTCGTAACGTTTTTCAGAATGACTGTGCAATTAATAAAACAATATCCTCTGGCAATTGATATATTTAAGTAACCACTTTATGCGGGCATTAGCTATATAGTATTGAATGACCTAAAACTTAACGACATTTTGATGCTCAAGTAATAAATGATGCTTAAAGATTTAATTGAGCAATTCTAGTAGATTAATGGTAAATACCATTCTAAATTTATAATAAATGAAACTGAAAATTATTTCTCATTAAAAGAAATTGAATAAATGACATCTAGTTTTGAACAGTTTCAAAAATAAAACTAATTTGTGTACTAATTTTAGATTGATCTCAAACACATCATGGAAATCTTTGATTTCTAATAATTTATGGAGGCTAAAAATGACAAGAAATTATAGACCTAAATATTGATAAATTACTGCTGCAGTTACATTTATGATGAATTTGATGCTTTTATTAAAAAGATAGCTGGTTTATATTTATGCTATCGCTATGAAGTAAAGCTTTTGTACCCTTCTCGATTAAATTAGAAATTGGAATAAATTTTAAGCGAGACCTATCAAATTTACGATTTACTTAACGCTTAATTAGTGTTCACACATGTTGCCTTGTTTTAAGAATGTCTTTCATATCTGTTAAGAACTTACTAAAATTAAATCATTCATCTGATAAATAACATCGGGAACAAACATACAAACATAATACTGATTTTAAACTTTCATTCTCAAGTGAACGAAAGCAAAAAATTCTTCACAACTATAACTTTACAAATGATTTAGCACACTGGTTTTGACATTTTATACTTTGATTTTCTAGAGGACTTAAACTCATGCTAATCAATTGAAGAACTTAGAGACGCATTATTCCCTATGAAATACTAAAATTTACCAAAGGATTAGCAAATTCTTGAATAAGGCTCTGATTTATATATAGGAAGCACTTATAGAAATTAAATGAAGCTTGGCTTTGGGACTCTATTCACCAAAGCAGGGGATAAGTTTTATGGATATTGGCATAATAATAGGTTATATCAGGGTTTAAGTTTAATGAAAGATGGTTTGAAAATAATTGGTACTTTTCCCAGCGGAAATTTGAGCGATATTTATGAAGTTGGGATGAAAAGCTGCAGCATCAAATGGGACAAAGAAGGCCATGTTTTTGAAAAGTAGTCTGAGAAAAATGACACTGGATCTTGCAGGGAATACTTCAAAAATGGGGCTTACTTCATTGGATTATTTAGAAAGGGATTTAGAAATGGCAAGGGTAGATATGTATTTCATGGAGAAATATATGAGGGATTTTTCAGAGATGATTAGAGACATGGTTTTGGTCTATAAATTATTACTATATTAGATAATTCAATCAAAAATATTTCTTATTTTTAATTATACTAACATTAAGAAATGGAGTTGAATATGAGGGAGATTGGTTTAAAGGTCGAAAGCATGGTAAAGCTATTATTTCAACAAAAGAAAATGATAAATTTGAAGGGTAGTTTAAAGATGGGAAATGTCAGGGTTTGGGAAAATATAAGAAGAGAAATGGAGAGATTTTAGAAGTTACATTTGAAGAGTTTCTAAAGCAAAATAACATAATAATATGAATTAAGTTTTATCATCAATTAACGTTTATCAAAATTATTTTATGAAATTAGCAGCAAATATTTTGTGTACAATTGTTTCAAAATATCGATATAATCAAAACCCCAAAACCCTTTCAGTAGTTTGATTGAGTTTTTGATTGATAAAAGTAGACTATTAG
>ARYC01017414.1:0-22162 GCA_000711775.1 Oxytricha trifallax | reverse complement strand
TACATACTCTCATAGGAAATTATTTATTTTTCTGAGTAACACATTGATAAACATAATTTTATTTTAAAATGATAATTATTTATAAAGTACTTGTTATAATTCTTAATATCTTTGGGTAATGCCCCCTGCGATGGGCCGCTTAAAGTTTTTTCTATATTTTTCTTAAATGTTCTAAAAATCATTAAAACATCAAAGTAATCTGTCATAAGTCATTAATAAGCTCCCTTATGACTTATAAAAGCAGTCTATAACAACAAAAAATATAATAACTTTTATCAATAACATCATAAATTACATTCAATTTTGAAATAATAATATTACTAAATTAAATATTTTATGATTATTATATTTATTTTTTCACAAATTTATATTCAAATATCATGATTAGATGTTATTATTCCGACAAATACAATCATTTAGCTTAATGATCTATAAGATGACATAAAAAATTAATGTTTTGTCGGAATTATAACATCGAATCATGATATTAGAATATAAATTTGTGAAAAAATAAATATAAAAATCTTAAAATATTTAATTTAGTAATATTATTTCAAAATTGAATGTATTTTATAATGTTATTGATAAAAGTTATTATATTATTTGTTGTTATAGACTGCTTTTATAAGTCATATTGGAGCTTATTAATTACTTATGACAAGTTACTTTGATGTTTTAATGATTTTTATAACATTTAAGAAAAATATAGAAAAAACTTTTAGCGGCCATCGCAGAGGGCCATTGCCCAAAGATATTAAGAATTATAGCAATTACTTTATAAATAATTATCATTTTAAAATAAAATTATGTTTATCAATGTGTTACTCATAAAATAAATAATTTCCTATGAGAGTGAGTAGTTTATGGAGAGTATGTACTCAAAAAATAATGGCGAGAGTTGAAAAATTAAAAAAAAAATGAAATTAATATGCTATTATGGGTTATTAAGCAAAGAATAAATATTCAAAAATTTATGATATTTCATATAAAAAATTATCTATATATGATGACGAGATGTCATGAAGGAAATCGATTCAGACTGCGCGGATAAAAAATTTCATATGAAATGGGGGATTTTATGGGGGGAATGGGGGGTATGGAGGGTACGGGGGAATGGAGGGTACGGGGTCTACGGGTGTGAAGGGGGTATTTTTTAGAAGAGGGATACGGTGGGGTACTGGTCTCGGTCGAAGAATCATTAATGAGATAATCAATATGATGCTGCTAATACTTTAGAGGTCTTTTAGGCTTATAATTAAGCTGCTATCTCTTTAAATTCAATGCTAGTAGACAGTGAGACCTAACAGTAGTAGAGTTATGATGCTTTAGACGTGTAATTTAGGATAGGCTTGAGTTGATCATTATATTCATCACATCCATAACGCAACTTAAACAATAAATCTATATACTCACTGTTATAAACATACCTCAAACCTCACTTAAATTACTAATATTTAAAAATTAAACCCCTACATAAACCATATTAAAACCCTAATAATGTATGCGTTAATAGTCTACTTTTATCAATCAAAAATTCAATCAAACTACTGAAAGGGTTTTGGGGTTTTTAATGATAATGATTCATTTAATTAGTCGGAATTTCTATTTCTAGCATCTATAAAGAATGGACTATCCATTATATTTTTGGATTGAATTCTCATTATTCATCCATTTACAGATAATTATATGGAGTTAGTGTTGTATTCTATCATTTTAATTAAACAGGCAGTTCTGTCATACTGTTCGTTTATAACCATATAAAGTGTCTTATCAACCATTTATGTAACTACTGTATCTTATGAAGAGTTTAAATTATAAGTGTAATTGAACGGACAGACTATTCTTTAAGAGAATTTACACAATCTACTAATATAAAAGAAGGTGTAATCAGTGATAGAAAATCCAGAGTCTTTTAGAGCATTAATTTAATTTATAGACAATAATGATGATTATTTGGAATATGCTTATTACACAATATTATCATTATTTGATATATAATTTCATAAGCAATAGATTATAATACTGGATTAAATAATTGATTAAATTACCATTATTGCATAATTGATTTGAATTGTATATATATATATATATTTAATTATTATAAAAATGTTATGCAATATACTATGCTGGTTTCAACTATATCATACTTATTTAAGTATAATTTATAAGTATTTAAATGCTAACAATAAAGAACTTATAAATTTAGTTTTATCTTTATTTATCGCTTATTTAAACTAGTGGAAATACTGTTTGAGTCATTAATTTTTAAACTTAGGGCATTTATGCTTTTTGTCATTTCTATTGAACCTTTAATTTATCATGGCTAATTATAACAATAAATAAAAATACAAATCTTTGATGTTGTTGACTTTATAATTACCAAAAAATTTGAATAAAAAATTAATTATAATGAAATGTTAATTATAATGAAGATTATTTATTCGTATTTTTACATTTTCATTGGGTTTGATATGTGCCATTTAAAATGCATTTTTGATTTATAAAACCCCAAGAGTAAACTTTCATTGAATTCAGTAACGAATAAATCAATAAAATAAATCAAATGCTTGTCTATTTATATTATCATGAATCAACAATCTTGCAAATCTTTTCGTAGTACTTCTTCTCTTCTCTGGTCATGGTTTAGCTGCCTGCCACGTTGGCCTTGATGTCTTTTTTAACACAATCTCTCACCAATACCAATGTCTCAGCTAGTCGTTCTCCTCCTTTTCCCAGACGTTGGATAAGTGAACAATAATGACGCGGGGGCCCAGGGTTTGCGATGAAGACTCTCTGCAGCCCCGTGTACACCTTGCCCTTGCTCACCTACTTAAGCTTCTAGATTTCGGCGTTAACGAAGTCCACCTGGGCCTGGCTGGGTTTGGCATCGAAGTCGTTGAGATTGGTCAAAACGACTTACTCCCTCACTTCTTGGGAATTTTGCTTTACCCCATATGGTGGGGCCAAGGTCAATTCACAATGCCAAGAGAACAGGAGATCTCCTTGATCCTCAGGGTGAACTTTAAATATCTCGATGATGCTTTCATAGGTGGGCTAATCCTTTTTGTATCTTAAGATTTAAAAGAACTTGAAGAAAAATTCTAACCAAAAATAGGTAGACTTCATTAATTCCTTTATTTCTGACTCTGCTCCATTACCAATTTAAAAGTTCAAATTTTCTTATTTAATTATAATATAACAGGGCGCTTTAAATTTAAAAATTGGGAATTGAACTTTTATTGGCTAATTAAAAATTTTAATACTAAAAGTTTGCCTAACTTACCAAATTAGTTTTGCTGATGAATTTGAGGGTAAAAACGCCAATGAGTACCACCTAAGATAGTAAATAAAAAACCCTTGAAAAGACACATCTTCATGTAATCTACGACAAAGAAAAGTATTTCCCAGACTAAGATAATATTCAAATACGAATAGTCTCAATTTGTTGTAAAGTTTAAAGTGTAATGGGTGATTCATGAGTTCATAGAGGGATGGCCAAAAATGTCCTAAAAAAATGTGCAAGTCAAAGAATTTCACTATTAAGTAAAAAGCTTCCACCATCTGCATTACACTAGAGAAACCTAGTGATTTGTGACCTAAAGTCAAATATGTAAAATTTCTCATTGAGTGGGCCTTCCCCATCAGTCGCGTATTCCTACAAAAGTTACTGACTTGCTCTGCAATCCTCGGTGACGAGTATTCAGCATTTGTACCTCCTCATCACTCTCTTTTGCCATGAAGACCAACAGGCAGTGTAATACATACACCTCTTTGGGTGGCTTGAGCTATGAGAGATTGGTCTTTACATGAGCACTTCTGGGGTTCGGAAGTATTTTACTCATTCTATGTATTTAATATGAAAATGTTTAAATGTTAAAAGTTAAATTAAAATTAATAATTATACTTATAAATACAATCAGAAAACTTTAAAGGCAGATATCTCCAGCATGAAAAACTCTCATTAAATTTAAGTTTCATTTTTTGCATCTTTTATTATATTTTTTATGGAGTAGGTGCTGCCGCAGTATTAGGTACCACCGGTTTGGTACTTCAGTAGGTGGAAGGTCGTGGTGGCAAATGTAGACTTATACATGCAGATGGAGACGTGTATGAAAAATATTCTATTTTTTAATAAAGATATTTAGTCTTTTCTTTTTTTTAAGTATTATTAACTATTCTTATTGTTGCTATTACTATTGCTATTAATTTTAATTTAACTTTTGACAATTAACGATTTTCATATTCAATAACTTGATTAGTCTATGAAGAGACTATTTAATACATATTAATGTCTTAATAGGGAGATGATGTGTTGGAAAGTACAATGTTACAGGAACGCCCACGCCTTCGTTTATTTTGTGGCCTCAATTCGTATGCATGAGGAGAGATTTCTTCTGTCGGATTTCAATGGTTATAAACCCCAAAACCCCTTGAGTTAAAATGTGTAAACATTCGAGCATATAAACTAATAATTCAGACCTAATTTTACAATTCTATTGAATAGTTTATAATAGTAGATAATATTGATCAATAAATTAAAGTTATCATTAAAAATAATGATTAAGATAATTATTTCGTAAACGTAAATGAAATTGATGCCACATCATAATTATTTGCTAGGAAAAGATTTTCAGAAAATTATATAAATTTATCTGATGATTCTAACGCCACGGAGAGTTAAACTGATTATTTTTAGAAATATATCTTAAATAAATAATAAGTAAGTTAGCACAAATTGTATAAGACTTTAATATACTTTTTAAATATATACTTAAATTATTTTCACAAAAACTCTCACAAACTCTAACATAATAATTTTTTAAAACAACTTTTTTTTCCTTTTTTATTAACATTTATGTGCTTGAAATTCAATTTACTATTCAAGTTTAAAATCTATATAATTGATTATCATGAACATAATAACTTTTCTAAAAATAAAAAAATAAAAACTTAAATGCTTCGATAATTATTTGCATGATTGTTTAAGTCAGACAGATTAATTAAATGTAGAACTTCTAAAATGCATTAAAGTTTAAACTTTTTTTTTGAAAAACTATTTTGACATAAATTAAATTATTTTATATTACGTTATGCTTAGACTCAATAAGTAGTTGAGAATCTCTTAGTTTATGTATGATTTTATGAGAAATATTTTTTTTCAATTTATATGAAAATAGTATTTTAAAAGTAGTTTAGACAAATAATTAGGATTATATAGTTTTTAAAAAATTAAATTCGTTTATTATCATAAAATAACTATTAACAATTAGGAATAATAATTTTAAGCTAAAGCAAATTAATTTCAATCAAATTTAAATATTATATAAAAGATTAAATTTAGCTAAAAATGAAATGTTTTTGGTCTTATAAAGTAAAGTTCTAAATATATTTTCAGTAAAAATTCTTAAAATTAACTATTTTTATCTCTTTATCGAATATTTTAGATAATTTTAAGAATATATATTCACAAATTGATATGTCTCATAAGACAAATTTAAAAAATTTATGTTCAAAGTTAAAATAAAGTATATTTTATCTCTTAATATAAGGTTGATTGAAAAAATTTGAGCAAGACTTGCATTTTCATTAAACGGGAAAAAATCACCACCTACTGGTGATAAAATCCCGTTGATAAATTTTCAAAAAAAATATTGGAATTTCATAAGAGAAACACATTAACAATTTTATAAAGCAAGTGAGTTGACAATTTATAATGGATGACTAGCCCTGTAAATGTATTTGCAATTTTCAAAATGTTCTTTCAACAATATATTAGTTAATTTTTGTAGTAATTAAAGATTAGCTAAATTAAATAAGGCTATTCTAATAAAATGTTAGAATTTGTAAGAGTTTGTTAGAGTTTAATTTAATTTTTCGATAGTTGATTTATGTTGCTTCTTAGATATTAGTATTAATTTAATAATTTGAATCAATAATATTTGTTAGACTTTGTTAGAGTTTGTTAGATTTTAAATTAAACTATTAAATGCATTAAATATTGGTCTACAATGATTTTAGCATATAGTAATAACAAATAACTTGACTTAATATATACTAAAACAAACTATTGAGAAGAATTATGTAGAAAGTTCTAAAAAACAAAATAATTGAGACATTTTGGATAAAAGTATTTGACATAGTTAATCATTAGATGAGTATGTTTAGCTTTAAATACAAAATTCCGAGGATAATTATAATCCAAAAATTTAAATGGTATAAATAAAAACAACTTGTTCAGGACATAAATGTCAACACTAAATTAAATATTAGATGTTATAAACTCTAACATGCTCTCACGTGAAGAGGTTTAAAAGCTATTCTCTACCATGTATAATTCTGAAAGTGCGCTTGGAGAATTTTTTGATTTAAAGAGCGTCATTGAATGGCAAAGCATTTGCTTAGACAATTAGTAAATATTCAAAAATCGGCCAAAAAGTATATTAATAATCAAAAATTTATAATTGTTTTTAATATTTTAATAGGATAAATTATATTTACGAGCTTACTCAAAAAGATTTTATTTTGCGTTAGCTCGTAATATTAAATAAACTATTTTTTTAAGTAAATATACTTTCATTTATATAACTCTTGTTAGAATGTTTTCTCATTAATTTTTTGTCCAATAAATATTGCTTATAATTTAATCTTATACTCATGATTAGTTAATAATTTATTAAGTAATATTATAAGTTCTTTGATTAAAACTGGAGAGATCTTTTATTAAATTGTAAGTTCATATAATCCTAATATAAATGATTCGCATAAAATACATAACTGTTGCTAAATATAAATAAAACTCAAATATAATATATTTATATTTTTGATTATTTAATCATTCACTTGCAAATCTAAGTAATTTTACTGATTCCATCGTTGATTGCATTTAACAGCTTTTTTTTTAAGGCTCGTAGTTTTCTGGATGCTGTTTAAAAGTAGCAGTTAACCTCTGACCTGAGTATGCTTTACCTCGAATTCTTCTTGAATTTTATTTTCTGGAAGTACTGAGTCCTCAATTTATTTTGCTAGCAGCATTCCTTATACTCAGTCTCTTCCTTGTGTGGACACTCCCTCGACAGTTTAATGCCATTTAGACTTAGTTTTATCATGTTGGCATGCTCCCGATGGGCGTCATGCTCTCTTCTCTCAGCTATATTTAATATGGATAGCGTCGTTAGGTAGTAGTTTTGAAGATACTTCTGATCAATGGTCGCCTTAATATAAATTTCTTGGAATTGGGCTACCTTAGACTTGAAAATGATGATTTATTAAGCAAATTTATTTCGAACGGTAATTTGCGGGTTGGTTGGGCTTTTATTATTTATTTATTTTTTTCTTCAATTTATTGTAGTAGATTGCTTAGTTCATTGCTCAAGTCCGGAGATAAATTTCCCAGTGATGAGTACCTTGGTTAAGGATCTGCACATCCTCTACTAGGGCGTCTCTCTTTTAACTATGGTTGGAAGGTTTATTTGTTTGTTCAACTTCGTTTTCTATTGATTCTTTTGCATTTGAGTACTGTATAAGGCGCCCACCTCTAGCCTAAGTTGTGTCTACATTTCTTAGATCTTTCGTCGCATCATAAATAGTAGCTTCCATCTTCTCTTCTGTCTCTATCTCCTTCTAGTAAGGTTCATCATCCACAAATGTCTGCTTGCGACTGAAGACGTTGCTCTACTATTGAGTCCACCATCTCTTTGTAATAGGAAGTAACGTAGTCGACAAAGATGGTTAAAGTTGTGCTATATATCTCTTTTAAGATCTCTTCTCAACAGTAGTAAAGTCCATTAAGTGTCTTAGTCTTATCCTAAAAAAGTCAGGTTTTGGGTAAGTGTGTTGGCACGATGAGGTCAAGAAGTTTGAGCGGCAGCATCTGAATTTCGAGCTCACTGGCAATGGGGAAGGGAAGTTGATGATGGCAAGTTGGACTTAGTTATAGTAATTAATCAAGCGAATAGTGGAGCGAAGTAAATACTGTTATAATTAAAGAAGACTAGTATTAATAAAATTTTAGAAAATCAGAATTTTAAGTTTAGTAGCTTATTAATTTATAAAAAAGGGACTATATAAATATTGTACTGTGCTAATTATTTAAGAAGCTAGCAAATGTTTTATAATAATAAAATACTATATTTATTTAATTCAAATTAATAATTAAATCAAAATTTACTCTAGAGAATAAACAATTATGTATTTAATAATGATACTAATAATTTTAAATTTTAAAATGAAGAAAAAAAGATAAAAAGAATATATAATTGAAGCTATTATTTAAATAATAATTGCATTAATAATGCATTAAAGTAATAAGAGCTTGTCCTTATAATATAACAAACTTTTAATATAGCAATAATTGAAAAAAATATAAAAGTCAATAAATATCAAAGTCAGTTTCATTAAATAATAATCAGAATATGTTTTACAAGATTTGCCCGAAAAACTTATTAAAAACTGTAAAAGCACAGGAAAACTCTAAAAATAATATAATTTAAAAATATGATGAAATACGGTGAAAATAGGCAAAATTGGCATATTTGAGCAGTTTTTAAGAGTTTTAAAATTCATGAAAAAATCAAGATTTAAAAAATTGTGAAAGTAAAAATGCCAAATCTAGGTACATCTTCTATCATCCATACAGGGTCTTAGGCAACTTATCCAGGTGTAGAAAGCTACAGATCATAGTTTTTTGAGCTCATCTTTCAAACTAGACACCTTAGGACTTCAGCAAACTTTTAGCGTGGCTTCAAGCTAAGTAAAGAGTGCTTGGCATGGTTTTTTGTGTGATGGAAAAGTCCTCAGATAACCTTTATTTCTTCTTTGACTCTTCTCTAAGTAGTCTACTATTGTTCAGCGTTCTCTTAATATATTGATTTATGTCTTTCAATAATTATTTTTTATATTTTTTTTTAACTCTTTTATTTTAAAAATTCTATTCTTAATTTATTGAATTTTTAAATAAAAGTGACTTTGCCATTAAAATTTAATTTTAGCATCTTTTTGAAGAATCGATTTTATATATATATATTTTATTTTTACTATAATCAATAATAAGCCATATCTAGTTGATAATTTACCTGATCATATTCATATTCTTTAAAGTTTCTTATTGATTTCAAGATTTTCTCGATTAACATTTCTTAATCTTTTTCTTGGTAACTAGTCACAATATATTAACAAAATATATTTATTTAATTGCAGTTATAAAAATCTATAGGTTCTCTCAAATATAATTGTATTTATCTTAGATATCTCTGTAAATTTTTTTAGATTTATTTCAACGCTTTCACTTATTTTCTAACATTATGATATCGTAGAGACTACTTTATTCTGATGCTTATAACCCCATAAATGATAAATTTATGTCAATAGAATATAGAAAAGCATTCTATTTTAGAAATGAATATAGTATCATAATACAATGTTTCGATTTACTATCTGATATAACTCACTTAATTCTTTTAATTCTAAAAATACACAATTTTTTAACAATTTTCACCCAATAAATTTGAAAGTTATTCAGCATTTTTTTTAGTTTCAGTAAAGATGCGAATCAATTCAAAATTCTTATAGAATATCTCTTTCACAGGTTGTTATATACCATAATATGAACAAATTCAATCAATAATTTTATAAAGTCCACTCTACTAATCATTTAAGAAAGAACTTAGGAGGTGTGAACAATCAAACAATAGTTAATTAAATTGAGTTATTTAATCATGTCATATTTTTATACCCTTTATTATCAAATTTAAAAATAAATTAAACATATTTTAGTCATAGTCATTTAGTTTTACCAATAAAAATATGTATAAATTTAAATATTTGTAGTCATAACATACATCTCATAATCAAAATAGTATTCTAAAAATTAAAGAATAGGGAATGTTTAACTATGCTATTAAAGTACTCAAATGAATAATTTAAAATGGAATTTGATAGGTTTTCTTAAATCAATTATTAGCTCAAATTTGTGAAAGAAATGAAGTAAGAGCGAATATTGAGAACCTTTTATTAATACAATTAATATGAGAAATATCAATCACATATATAAATATTCCAACTTTCCAACATCCTTTAGCTACTTTCCTTGTTGAGATAAAACAAATTAAATTGTTATTAAAAGTTACTATAAAGAATTGGAGAATATTGAAATCAGCAGAATATCTAAATAAGAAAAAATAAAAATGCGGTCAACAACAGCAATACATGAACACTCTATCAAAAATTTAAATTGATAAAATAACATAGCCACCTATTAATATTAAAATGATAGTCTTGGAGATGAAAGTGATATGAATTAAGATAAAATTGAAATTGATATTTATAATAAGTTAGTTTTTCTTAAGTAAAATAAATTTAATCCGATAGTTACGATTCTTCTTAAGTTAGTATTAGTAAGTGCTAATTGATTAAAAAATGTATCAAGAATTATTTTTACCACTAATAACTAGGATAAAATCATAACATTCTAACAGACCAAGCAAATAGAAAGCTTTAATTTAAACAGAATTCATATCAGAGGAATATGCCCATTTTCTAAAAGAAAACTTCTAGTTTTGGGTTAATTGCCTCTGATAGGCAAATCAACATAGATTCTGCAATAAACATAAGCCTTGACCAAGAATCAAATGATTCTGATCAGTAAACTAAAAGAAGATCTTAGGAATAATTGAAATCCACTATTATATAAAGTTTCTTCGCTATTCGTGGTGATAATTTTATGGTAAAGGTTATATTTGTCCATTTAAATTATGTTAATCATATTTATATGTGTAAAATGGAAGAAAAAACAAATTAAGTAATGATTTACTTATAAATCATAATATTTATCAAGAATCAAGCATTAATAATCCTACTAGGAAAATAAGTTAAACAGTATGTTATACATATTTTCATCTTAATTTAAATGGCGTTTACTGGATTAAATTAAAATTTCATCAATAATATAGTAAATAATATTAAATCTAGATTAAAAATAATGATTTCTTCATATAAATATAGGCATAGTCACCAAATTATTGAACTATTTTATAATAATTATGAGAAAATAAATTTCAATAATAATCATATTTTTTTTCATATATGAATATTTGTGACATCTATGGAGCTAGGAAAATTCCAATAAAGTATACCAATAATACTTTTTAGGGCATAAGTTAGTTCAAATAACTAATGTTTATCGCTTAAACGCATCAAAATACCTAAAATCCAATAAGATTAATGAGAGTAAATGATTAAAAAGAATTTTTCTTT
Source organism: Oxytricha trifallax (assembly GCA_000711775.1). NCBI lineage: Eukaryota > Ciliophora > Spirotrichea > Sporadotrichida > Oxytrichidae > Oxytricha > Oxytricha trifallax. The sequence continues at coordinate 10,912 of ARYC01017414.1, read as the reverse complement.
ATATATTTAATACTTATCAATGTTTTTGAATATTTCAAACATAATCACGAGAGATATTGCAGGCAGGTTAATAGCTGCCAACAAAACAACTGCCAAAGTTCAATTAAAATGATCAGATTCAGCTCAGAATGTAACCTCCTCCAGAGATTAACAGTAAGCTGTTATGTAAGCTAATAAAATAAAGTTAAGAAAAATTTAAATCAATTGATTAAGTGAAATCAATATTCAGTAAATATTGGAGTATTGTTCTAGGCATTGTTAGTAACTACTATTATCACATAATCAACAATAATTCCAACAGCAAACAGTTCATTTTAAAGGTTTTTATAAGTGATAATTATGAGATAAATTTAGTTTAAAGAAAAGGTAAGATAAATTATTGATTAAGATGGTTAAATGCAGTTACTTAATATCAGTACTCCTGATGTTACTTATATAAATTAGAAATCAAATAATGAACTTTAATTGCAATTATAAAGTCTAAATAATTATTATAATAATTAAAATGTTTAGTTACTATGATATGTATGCTCAAAGAATGATAAAAGTTTATAATAACAATCAGATCATATATACTTAGCTGAATAATGCCTTCTTTTCTGAAATAGAAATGTTATAAAAAGAATAAAATTTATCTTTAAAAATTATAAACTGTCATAAATGTGAATATCACTTGAATAAGTCAATGCTCTCAAGAAAATTAATATAGCTGGTTGTTTGATCTGTTAAGTTGAGCTGTCCTTATAATAAACTTAATGCATTAGTTTATAAATACGAGATGGAATGTTTACTTCCCTGAATTGGGATATGTATAGAAGAGAAATTATTAATCATATAAAAACACTTCAACTTTAGTTTAATTTAAATATATCTTGAATTGGATTTATATTTATTAAAACATATATTTAACTAGTTACACTATGACTTGATTGATTTGCAGATCTCAGGTGTTTCCACCCTTTATATAAGTTCCTTTGCTGCCTGCCAAGAACCATTCTAAACTGAGTAAATGTAAAATCAATCAATCTTCTGCCTGATTCCTTTACAAAATTCTGGTAACTTATTTGACTATATATATTTTCTAACAATTGAACTTGAATTAATTAATCATAATATATAAATTGGTTATCTTTGCATTTTAAACAGCAATTCAGCTTAAATTAAGTAATTCAAGTTGAATATATAGTTAAAACAGATTAAGAAGCAAGGATCAAGAACAAAGAACAAAATAGCAAGTTGAAATAGCAGCAATAAGAATACTAACAGTTTTCAATTAAGATTAGGGTGGAAAGTTATGAAATAGGTAAATCAATAAATATATTTATCGTTATTTACTAACAAAATGGAAGAACTTGGTTGTTAGCTTAGTATATAGTGACAACAGGGATGCATGATATTATACAAATAATAGGGCTAATTAAATGTCAGATTTTAGTACTATTTATATAATTTATCTTTAATTGACAATATCAGACTAAATCAACAAAACAAGTAAGCTGTAGTTATATATAGTATTAATTATTACATTCAACTATTAGTAATTCTTAATGAATTACAATTAATAACATGCTTTCTTTGTTTCCTCTTTTACTTAAGATAGTCATTAGGATTCTTCCAAGAGTCAAAAGTTTAACTCATAAACAATAAGAGCGAATGAGCATATGACAAGCTACAAAGAAGGCAATCAAGAATGCTTAAGATAATTGTTTGTCAATTGTTATAAATATTTATATATGCTTTAAGAAGTAATGAAACAATGTTAAGCATTAATTATTATTATAATTTTAATGCATCATTTTCATTGCAGATTTGAATTTTCACAGGCAGTGCTTTCAACACTGTAAACATGTTATAATCTTATATCATTAAGGTTAAGCCTAAGAGCTTGAAATGGATCAATCAAGCCACTGTTAAATATATAGTCTACTGTGTTTTATTGGATTGCTAACTATCTAAGTTTTTTAAGCAAAGAATTGCCTTTTATAATTATCATCAATATAATATATAAAGTAAATCATTTGAAATGTTTAATTATTATTCAAGTTAATATAATCAATTTTTTATGAGACTTCTTTTTCAGTTTATCTGAGGAGGGCTTATCTTGATCTTAAATTTACTTCCTTCTTTTATTTGGCATTTAGATCATATTGCTTTGCTATGCTTTACTCCATCAGTTAATCATTCTTTATTGAGTTTTAAAAAGTAATCTCAAATGTTTAGTTAATATTATATTATATTAAATTATTCAAGATGAAAATGATAGATATAAGACTATTTTAAAATAATTACTGCTATAATAATTGATTAACACCTTAAACTGTTGATCTTGAGCAATTAAGTCCTTAATGTGGGGGACTAGTCATATGTTTAATTATTTAATCATTGTCTGGCTTATAGTTATTTATACATAAACTCAGATCTGCTGAAAGAGAAAAAGAAGAATTTTACGAATTGTGTTAGACAAGCTGTTAATTGCTTGAATTAAGTGATCATAGATTGACACATTAGTATATAATATAAAATTTATTTTTTTATGGACTAATTATAAATAAAATTTGTTAGATCTGTTTATTCTTAAACCATTATGAAAAATATGTTGCAATTAAATGTCAATACATTTTTATATTTAATAACAGCTTACTATTGATAACAACAATATTTAATAATTTATTATTACAAACTATACCCTTAATATGTTTTTATCCAAGCTCATTTATATGTTGTCAACGGTACCTTCTCTTAAACTATATACTTCTTATGATAGTAAATAAATTTTATTCCATTTAATATGTTTACCATTGCTTGATTGTAAGGGCCCGACATGCATTAGTTATACAGGCTGATGAAGTTGTGGATATGAGTATACAATGCATTTACACTAAATCCTCAACAAACATTAACATAGAAAAGCTCTAACCAATTAACAATGAATTCTAATCGCCTAATTATAGTGGCAACGTTTCTGGCAATTTTTAAAATACTTAAAAATCTTTTAGATGTTTAATTTAGCGTTATTTTTTTTATTTGTCTTCTATTGCATTGTAAACTATAGGAGTATTCTATATGCAGTCCCTTAAGGCTTATTGTTGTTAGGTATAGCCAAATGCTTGGAAATGAAGTAATGATATGGTCTTTCTATACTTGCTGTTGCCTAAGCATAACTCAGCTTCAAAAGAATTACTACTTGCGGTAATTCTGTTTGGAACAAGTAAGTCATCGTGAGCTCAAAGTTGTCAAGATATATGGATATATTGATAGAGACACCTTAAAAATTTTGAATCAGGAATAAGGCAACTCGATTAAAAGAAAAATTCTTACCCCAAGCAAATTGATATCGCTCAAACGAAATCACTATGGCATTTTTTCAAGAATTTAGCTTAAGCTATTCTCAGATTAGTATAAATCAGCAATCTGTTTTAAAGATAATAGCTCGCGGCTTATAATCATGTCGAGTGACTTTTCATGAGATCTGGAAATGTGCAAAGGCATCTAATCAAAAAGCATAAGGTGGCCTGATGAAAGCTTGTTGTCACATTATCTCACTTCCTAGAGCAGATGTCCGAGTCGGACATTGCACCGCCCTTCATTTTTAAACTGAAAATCGAGTAGTTCTTCAAACTGACTTCGGATGAACGAATGCCCCTTACTTCGTTTGTACTACCTAAATCTATCAAATGTTCAAATGCTAAATTAAAAAATAAAGAGACTATATATAAAATACGCTTATAAGAAAATTTTTTTCCAAAGCAACATCTGACAAAGAGCTAGATGATGGACAGAATATCATATAAAATGTCTATCTTGGCTGTGAGGTACTCATAATTATAAGATTTAATGATGACTCTCATTTCATTGTAATTTTCTTTCCCAGAAGTAATTGGCATTATCATTGACTTTTATTACAGTATAGGCTGACTTTTTATGGCACATCAAATCTCTATAATTAATCAGTGAACTTTAATTAATTAATTAATATAAGTTAAAAAAATGTTAAAAATGTCGACCATAATGATGAAGATGGGAGTGGCATCTCTGTTAACTTTAATAATTTTTGCCCAGCTGGCTCATAAAGCTCAATCATTAAGCTATTTGGATAGTTAGATATTTATGGAAGCTTAGTCCATTGCATTTCAGTGTAGTAACTATTGCAAAAAATACTGCATCCTCTAATTTTCAGCATACAGCAATTAAAAAAAGGTAATAATTATACTCAGATGGACCTGTTATAAGCGAGTAAGTCACGGATTGGTCGGATTACAGTAGATTTGACAAATTTAACCTTAAATAATGGCAAAAACTTGCGGAGATTTTGGGCTTTGGTAACATTTTGCGGGCCAGAAAGATGATGAATATATTTAAAAAATTAGAGTTTAGGCTTATAAATTTCTATTGTAAGTTCATCAATATTCTTAAAATGATCCTAAAATCTCTCTTTTTCTAATATTATAGCATGATTTACTATATAATGGAAAGTTTATTGACTATAAGTATACTTAAGTAAACTTAAAGTTTTATATTTTAATTAGATTCATTAGGCTGGAGATAGATATAAGTTTGCAAAATGTTCTCATGAATTTCTGTTTAAGTCCGAAGTACTCAATTCCCGAAGCTCCGTTTAGAAAAGAAATCTATAAAGTATTCCTTGTTGTAATTAAAGTTTTCCTTATTAAATTTCAGAAGGAAAATGAGTGGATTGACATGTCATACATCAATTGATTTGCTTATAACTTCTGCTTAAAGGTTGAGTAGTACCTCATGCCGAATAATTAAGTAAGAATCATTGAATAATTAAGATAAAGAATGTGAATGTAATTAGCAGATGACAATGCAATCATCAGATATCTAAGGGATTTTTGGCATCCTGATCGATTTTCCTTGGCAACCAGTGTTTTAAGCTTCCATGCTAAGTATGACTAATGCGCATCTGTCGACAACTATCAGCGAAAATCAGGAAGACGATGCGAGTGCATGATAATCAAAGAATATACAAGATGATACAATAAGGCGAAGGAAGGAGATAGGGCATTAGACAAAAGGATGCACCTGAGAAACATATGCTTCAATAATTTTGTTTAAAAAAATGGACAAGAGATGGTGCATGGCAATAGAGACCTTTTATTGAGTATGAATGCTTAGTATTTTTTAAAATTGATTTCTTCATAAAATAGTGATTATTTATTAACTAAAGTTCACATATTATTCATACATAATGCCACAAAAATGGAGATAATGTCTCAATCAGTTCAAGATTTTATTATTTGGAAGAGGAGGAGAGGGAAATAGATTGTTGCTTCCCACATAGATAGTTCAAAAGAATATGAAAAAATAGCAAATAAAACTATCATTGTGGGCAATTTATCTTAGTTGAAGTGTTACAATTGCTGATTACCTGACATTTAATATTTCAATCAGGTAGTGATATTTCTATTGTTTTACAATTTCATTAAAAATCTTTAATTTCATATAGAATATAAATAATAATCTAATATTAATATACTATTAAGTAGCATTAAAACAAGTATTCAACTCATGAAGCAATATGAACTTCTTTCTCCTTTATTTTAGCAAATCTCTGCTCCTATTACAACAACTTTAGTTCACCCCCAATTATTTATACTAATCATAACTATTTATAAATTTTTCATTAGAAATATGTTTAATGATATATATATATATACTACTAATATTCTGAGAAATACTTGGACATAACAGCTGAATCAAAGAATAGTTTAGCCAATTTCCCCATCACTTTAATTTATTTTTCCATAGCATAGATAAAGTTTCCCTTCCAATCATTTCTATTCTTTACAGAAGACTCTTTGTTTCTTCTTAGCTTGCTGCCTGTTGTCTGTTCTATTATTGAATAAATTCTATAAATAAATTTAGATTATAATGCCGCTTTTAAATAAATCTAATTGTTTTAATTCGTTTTATTCTATCATTAATATAAGAATTTTGCTTCATTTAGAGTTATTGTTTAAATACTAGAAAGTTTTTCAAAGTTTTAATTTATCCATATATATATATATAAATAATTGGAATAGCTGTATTGTTTTTAGAATTAAATCACTCATTTTAGTAATTTAAATCTGAAAGATCTTTATTATTCTCAATTAATAAATAAGGCTGTTATCAATTTTATAATTTAACTGTTGGTTATCTGTATGGCTTATGGCCTTGACATTTCTCTATTTCATGGAAAGGTAAATAATTCAAGAAAATAAATATAAATTATTGTAGATTAAACAATAAACATTCCATAAACAATAAAAAGAAAAGAATAAGTAGTAATTATGTGTTAAGTTCGATTGACTCTTAGGTTAAATCTCATAATTACATATATTATTATCGTTTTTTTTCTTGAAAATAATAATAAATAGAATAAATTTCATGTATTATTATAAATAATCAAAAATAGATTGGCGTTTATAAAAACATCCCGATTTTTACATTTCATTGAGAGTGGTCAGGTGAAATTTTAATTATGCAAATCAGATTCCTCGAGTCCTGAATAGCCAGATACCTATTTATAGTCATCATGCATAAAGACCTCATAGTTGACCCCAGCCAAGGGCTCCTCATATGGAATTATATTATATTTTTATGATGATTTGAGATGACTTTATTTTTATTGTGACAAATGGTATAATTTCTAAATATAGTTATATTTATTTAAAATATTTTTTTTATTTAGTTATTTTTGATTCTTTAATTATCATCTATCTTAATTTTATTTTTTTTCTTTTTCCTTTCTTTTCTGATATTAAATAGTATTATATCTTAGTGGAATAAATTTTTTTATATTTTTTTTCTTTTGATTATATAAATCATTTTTGTTAATTTATAGAATATTAGTTCTAGAAAGATTATAGAGATTTATCAGGAATTTATTATTTCTTGATTAAGTATAAATATCATTCAGTAACACTTTGGATCATCTTTATTCTTTTAATTACTTGTTTTTTTCTAATTTCATCAAAAATGGTCTGTTCTAATTTAATCAATATTACGGGAATATTTTTAAAAAAATAAAAGCCATTTCAATTATTTAACATAAAATACATAATTTTTTTGTAAATATAATTCTGAATATTATTATTTTCTTTAAGAACATATTAAAATATGAGTTTTTGTTTACACTTTTTTGCAAAGATTGAATGTGTGTTTTTAAATTCCAAAATTTATTAATAAAATTTAAATGTATAGAAAATCATTCTAAGTGGTATTTCTTAAATTCAATTAAATGAACTTGCTGAAATGCAAGACAAGAGTCTCAAAATGATTACTATATATATTCAGACTACTAGTTATAAATCAAGCTAAATCAATAAAAATTAAGCGTAATATTCCCAGTATTTTAATTAAAATACTAGTAACTATTAAATTAAAGCCATAAACATCTAAAAAAATACATCACGGCAAATAATTGTATTAATAAACCATGAATTAACCAAGCTCTTCTTCAATATCTTCTAATTCACGGTCAGTATTACCGCAATCAAACATTAGCGTTCCTTCAATCAGATTTAATAGACCATACTCTCAATTTCACAATTTACTTATATTAAATAACCATTAAATGTTAATATTAAATATAACAAGAATTATAACTTGTAATTAGAGATTTTTATATGAATAACAGATTTGACATCACAGTTGAAATTAATTGATCATGTTAGTATATAGATGTTCTAACATCAATGTTTTGTGAATGCAAACATATTTGGGCAATTATAAAGAATGTGGGGACAACTTGGAGAAACCTTTTTTAATCTGGGAAGTGTATAATAAAAAACATTATGTTATTAGATAAAAAAATGCAAAAAAAGGCGATATAAAAATGCAAATATAATGGCAGATAGAGAAAGAATGAGATTTTAATTAAATTATTATGGAATAGCCAGCATATATTATTGTCAATTTTTTAAAAATGTTTTAGCAAATTTGTTATGTTATTCATAGGTTTTAAGTCCTATTTTCTCTTCAGATAGACCAGTCAGCAATTATTTAGACGAGATTTCAATAAATGAAGCCCTCTTTCTGAAAGAGTAGATGATTTAAAGTAATCATAAGCTTAATCTGGGATTTGCTTAATCATACCTCCAGCGATTCTGGCAATGTAAGAAGAACCCTCACCGAAACCCTTGGTGAATGTGTTGACAATCTTATAAACGTTGCGGGAGGCAGTAATTTGAACAACAGCATCAGTGGTCTTTTTGTTAATGAGGAGAACTTCTGGGAACTGTCTTAGATCATAGATCTTGAACCATTATTGGGTGTCTTACGAATTCTCAGCATTTTAACAGGAAAAGCTATCAACTTCCTGGGAAGTCTGAATACATTTAACCAGAAATCGTATAGGCAACTCCGCTTCAACTGAGTGGAATTCATGGGATGCAGAAATGAAATTCATTATCGTTGTGATCCCCGCTGCAGTCTTTGCGTGATTGTGATTGACTTATGTCTGCCTGGATTGTGAGTGGACTGGGTCTCCATTCATACAGAAACCGGATTTGTTGCAGTGGGTGTGCTCATCAAAGACTCCACCTGAGTTCTTTTAACAACAGGTCTTTGCTGCGTGACTGGTTGCTTGTAAGCATAGTTGATAATCAGCGAGGATGCAGTATTTGAACTCATTGCATTTTAAGCAAATTTTACAGGCAGTTTCAAACACTTAAGTCATGAAACAGCCACAAATAGTTGCTCATGCTTGTGACCCCTGAAGAGATGCTTGATGATGAAATCAGCAGTAGCAAAGCCGACTTCTGTGAGTGAAATAATAGTTTTCTTAATTTATAAGATTTTAATAAATAATTAATTATAATATTAGAGAGATAATCTTAATAGATTCAAACAATATAATAAATAAAAAATTTATTTCATTTCATTCTGTTATTTAAACTGTTTTAAATATATTTATAAATTTATAATAATTTAAATTATAAAAATATTTAAAAATTATAATATTTAATTAATATGTAATATTTATTACAATTATTTTGAAACAAATACACAGAGAATTTTTTAGAGTTGTTTTACAATAAATTAAAAGTGAATTAATAGAACCCAGAAACAAGAATATCCTACTTTACTTATTGCATTGAATATTAAGCTATGTCGTTTAGAGAAGACTTTAAATTTCCCAATAATTATAAGGAAAATCTTATGTTCTTCTAGGGGGTCATTTTCATGTCTTCCCTAAACTTGAACTCTACTTTGAATTCTTATTTCATCTGGGAAAGTCAGTTAACATTTAATTTATCTGCTCATGTAATGTTATGTTTCTTATCTCTATGAAAAAATAATATTTAAGAGTTTTTTATTTAATATAAATTTTTATAAGGAAATCAGATATTTTTAAAACAAAATTGTTGAATATGAATGAATATGAGACTAGCGAAGCTGCTGGTAATTCCAGAAGAAAGTAGAAAGAAAACATAAATGATATTTATTATTCAATCTAAACAAAACTTAAATAATTTTACTATACATGTATTAATTTATGTTATTTTTTTTAATAAATATTAAGTTTGATTACTAATTAAAGACATATTACCGATTATTTGAATGAATTTACTCAGATTCTTTAATATCCGCCTAACAATGCATACCCTTGTTTGACTATCTTCCCTCGACCAGCTCTTTCTTTTTCAGCAACATTTGATTAAGTCCCACTAAATTTATTATAAATATTTGCCATTAATTTCATCACTTAACTGTTTAATAGAATCAAACATTATCCATGAAGTCCTTTGAGTCATCTTAGTATCTTCAAAGAGTTATCCCTGGGAGGCACCACTTAATCTAGTGATTCATCAGATTACCTGGATAAATAGTAGCCATCACAGTTATTCAAGATCAATTAATTGACATTTAAATTAACGATTCAATTAATAAAACAATGTTATTATCAAGGGTGTATTAAATATTTATTTGATAATCTGAGAATGAAATTTAAATTATTGGCAAGATTTATATATAAGCTGGAGTTAATGGTGTCCTTGGGGATAATTTCATGATTGGAGGAAGGTTCATTTGACTAAAGAGACATTCATGTCATTTTATAGATTGCATTGGAATTTTAAGTTTGTCGATACTTTGATTCTCAATTGACTCAAAAATATATATATTATAAATAAGATCACAAGACAAGGTCAGTTGGTGTGTGACAACATGTCTAGCGAAGAACTCATGTTTAGATCCCCAGAACTACCAACGGTTTTAACCTGCGAATGACTTCAATAGGTTCTCTTAAATAAAATTAATAAGTTATCAATAATATTATGGTTGGAGTTCACATATGCTACCTATTCTTATGATCAAGTTATTCAGTTGAGTCTCCTGTATGTAACCCAATTAAGTAAATAACTAAATAATTTTACCTACAAAGAATTATGATAACCATGCGATGTTGATATTTGCAATGGAAGATAATGTAGTAAAAATGATGATTAATTAATAGATCATTAAATAAAAGAGTAAAATCATGAGTATATAGTAATTATTAAAATAAATGAGTCTTTAATAGTAATTCGATGTAAGATAAAGGAAGTAGTTTAACAGAAGTAGAGTAGTTCAAAGCGTCCATTACTTATATTAACCATCTAAAAACATTAAAGCTAAGTGCCCTTAAGAGGAAATCTCTTGTGCTACAGTAAAGTTCGTATAAAAAATACCTCAAGACAGCAGAGGGATTCCAGTGACACCTCTGGCGTTTTAGCACAAGCTTTTTGTCTCAATTCTTCAGGAAGAGGTAGAGGTAAACGTCTGATATCGAGAATGATCATCTCTTTTTCGTAGTAGTCATCCTCTACTGAGTAATCCCACTGATATCTATTTCTCACTCCAATTCTGATGATGGATGTCAAAAATCTATAGAAAGAGAACATGCTTTGAAGAAGCAGGCGTGTTT
>ARYC01017412.1:0-35746 GCA_000711775.1 Oxytricha trifallax | reverse complement strand
AATAAAATGAACTTGCTGAAATGCAAGACAAGAGTCTCAAAATGATTACTATATATATTCAGACTACTAGTTATAAATCAAGCTAAATCAATAAAAATTAAGCGTAATATTCCCAGTATTTTAATTAAAATACTAGTAGCTATAAAATTTATAGCCATAAACATAAACATCTAAAAAATATATCACGACAAATAATTGTATTAATAAACTATGAATAAACCAATCTCTTCTTCAATATCTTCTCATTCACCGTCAGTATTACCGCAATCAAACATTAGAGTTCCTTCAATCAGTTTAATTAACCTTATTCTCAATTTCACAATTTACTTATATTAAATAACCATTAAATGTTAATATTAAATATAACAAGAATTATAACTTGTAATTAGAGATTTTTATATGAATAACAGATTTGACATCACAGTTGAAATTAATTGATCATGTTAGTATATAGATGTTCTAACATCAATGTTTTGTGAATGCAAACATATTTGGGCAATTATAAAGAATGTGGGGACAACTTGGAGAAACCTTTTTTAATCTGGGAAGTGTATAATAAAAAACATTATGTTATTAGATAAAAAAATGCAAAAAAAGGCGATATAAAAATGCAAATATAATGGCAGATAGAGAAAGAATGAGATTTTAATTAAATTATTATGGAATAGCCAGCATATATTATTGTCAATTTTTTAAAAATGTTTTAGCAAATTTGTTATGTTATTCATAGGTTTTAAGTCCTATTTTCTCTTCAGATAGACCAGTCAGCAATTATTTAGACGAGATTTCAATAAATGAAGCCCTCTTTCTGAAAGAGTAGATGATTTAAAGTAATCATAAGCTTAATCTGGGATTTGCTTAATCATACCTCCAGCGATTCTGGCAATGTAAGAAGAACCCTCACCGAAACCCTTGGTGAATGTGTTGACAATCTTATAAACGTTGCGGGAGGCAGTAATTTGAACAACAGCATCAGTGGTCTTTTTGTTAATGAGGAGAACTTCTGGGAACTGTCTTAGATCATAGATCTTGAACCATTATTGGGTGTCTTACGAATTCTCAGCATTTTAACAGGAAAAGCTATCAACTTCCTGGGAAGTCTGAATACATTTAACCAGAAATCGTATAGGCAACTCCGCTTCAACTGAGTGGAATTCATGGGATGCAGAAATGAAATTCATTATCGTTGTGATCCCCGCTGCAGTCTTTGCGTGATTGTGATTGACTTATGTCTGCCTGGATTGTGAGTGGACTGGGTCTCCATTCATACAGAAACCGGATTTGTTGCAGTGGGTGTGCTCATCAAAGACTCCACCTGAGTTCTTTTAACAACAGGTCTTTGCTGCGTGACTGGTTGCTTGTAAGCATAGTTGATAATCAGCGAGGATGCAGTATTTGAACTCATTGCATTTTAAGCAAATTTTACAGGCAGTTTCAAACACTTAAGTCATGAAACAGCCACAAATAGTTGCTCATGCTTGTGACCCCTGAAGAGATGCTTGATGATGAAATCAGCAGTAGCAAAGCCGACTTCTGTGAGTGAAATAATAGTTTTCTTAATTTATAAGATTTTAATAAATAATTAATTATAATATTAGAGAGATAATCTTAATAGATTCAAACAATATAATAAATAAAAAATTTATTTCATTTCATTCTGTTATTTAAACTGTTTTAAATATATTTATAAATTTATAATAATTTAAATTATAAAAATATTTAAAAATTATAATATTTAATTAATATGTAATATTTATTACAATTATTTTGAAACAAATACACAGAGAATTTTTTAGAGTTGTTTTACAATAAATTAAAAGTGAATTAATAGAACCCAGAAACAAGAATATCCTACTTTACTTATTGCATTGAATATTAAGCTATGTCGTTTAGAGAAGACTTTAAATTTCCCAATAATTATAAGGAAAATCTTATGTTCTTCTAGGGGGTCATTTTCATGTCTTCCCTAAACTTGAACTCTACTTTGAATTCTTATTTCATCTGGGAAAGTCAGTTAACATTTAATTTATCTGCTCATGTAATGTTATGTTTCTTATCTCTATGAAAAAATAATATTTAAGAGTTTTTTATTTAATATAAATTTTTATAAGGAAATCAGATATTTTTAAAACAAAATTGTTGAATATGAATGAATATGAGACTAGCGAAGCTGCTGGTAATTCCAGAAGAAAGTAGAAAGAAAACATAAATGATATTTATTATTCAATCTAAACAAAACTTAAATAATTTTACTATACATGTATTAATTTATGTTATTTTTTTTAATAAATATTAAGTTTGATTACTAATTAAAGACATATTACCGATTATTTGAATGAATTTACTCAGATTCTTTAATATCCGCCTAACAATGCATACCCTTGTTTGACTATCTTCCCTCGACCAGCTCTTTCTTTTTCAGCAACATTTGATTAAGTCCCACTAAATTTATTATAAATATTTGCCATTAATTTCATCACTTAACTGTTTAATAGAATCAAACATTATCCATGAAGTCCTTTGAGTCATCTTAGTATCTTCAAAGAGTTATCCCTGGGAGGCACCACTTAATCTAGTGATTCATCAGATTACCTGGATAAATAGTAGCCATCACAGTTATTCAAGATCAATTAATTGACATTTAAATTAACGATTCAATTAATAAAACAATGTTATTATCAAGGGTGTATTAAATATTTATTTGATAATCTGAGAATGAAATTTAAATTATTGGCAAGATTTATATATAAGCTGGAGTTAATGGTGTCCTTGGGGATAATTTCATGATTGGAGGAAGGTTCATTTGACTAAAGAGACATTCATGTCATTTTATAGATTGCATTGGAATTTTAAGTTTGTCGATACTTTGATTCTCAATTGACTCAAAAATATATATATTATAAATAAGATCACAAGACAAGGTCAGTTGGTGTGTGACAACATGTCTAGCGAAGAACTCATGTTTAGATCCCCAGAACTACCAACGGTTTTAACCTGCGAATGACTTCAATAGGTTCTCTTAAATAAAATTAATAAGTTATCAATAATATTATGGTTGGAGTTCACATATGCTACCTATTCTTATGATCAAGTTATTCAGTTGAGTCTCCTGTATGTAACCCAATTAAGTAAATAACTAAATAATTTTACCTACAAAGAATTATGATAACCATGCGATGTTGATATTTGCAATGGAAGATAATGTAGTAAAAATGATGATTAATTAATAGATCATTAAATAAAAGAGTAAAATCATGAGTATATAGTAATTATTAAAATAAATGAGTCTTTAATAGTAATTCGATGTAAGATAAAGGAAGTAGTTTAACAGAAGTAGAGTAGTTCAAAGCGTCCATTACTTATATTAACCATCTAAAAACATTAAAGCTAAGTGCCCTTAAGAGGAAATCTCTTGTGCTACAGTAAAGTTCGTATAAAAAATACCTCAAGACAGCAGAGGGATTCCAGTGACACCTCTGGCGTTTTAGCACAAGCTTTTTGTCTCAATTCTTCAGGAAGAGGTAGAGGTAAACGTCTGATATCGAGAATGATCATCTCTTTTTCGTAGTAGTCATCCTCTACTGAGTAATCCCACTGATATCTATTTCTCACTCCAATTCTGATGATGGATGTCAAAAATCTATAGAAAGAGAACATGCTTTGAAGAAGCAGGCGTGTTTTTAAAAACTATTACTCATTTTTAAAGCTAATTATATTATATTTGATTTACTTGCACTTATTATATAGCTTTAAATAAATTTTTACTTCAATAACTCATTGCACTTGACCTTACTTGTATATTATAAATAAAATTACTATTAAAATAATATCTCTACCATAATTAATTTTATTTAATCATTAATTAAGATATATGTCCATTTAAAAAAACAATCATTTGTTGGTATTTAAAGGTAAGTTTATGCAATCAATTTCTCGAAATTTAATAAGATTTGCTATTGATTTATATAATTTAAATTAAAATAATGTATTTCAAACCCACAAGAAGGTCATCATAAACATTAATAACAACAGCAAAACAAAAATAATTAAAACAAAAGCAATACTAACAGTTATATGTATTAATTTTTTTGTATTTACTCATCTAAATATCAATATGAAATAAAAACATATATTTTTAATGGAATATCTATATAGTATCTGATTTTATAAATTCAAGAGATTTGATCAAGTCATATTTATATTAATGGAATATTCAATTAATTTAGATCAGGATTTTAAAGCAAATGCTTAAAATTATTTAAAAGTATATTTTGTGAACTTTTCCTATTTGTAATTTATAATGCAGGTAAATTTGATAGTTAAATGGTCTATTTTAAGAATAATATAAATTTAAATAGCGTTGAAAATTAAACTAATGCTTAATCATTTTAAATTAATTAATAATTGCATGACTAATTGTGTTTTAGTTCTACTTAAAATATTTTTTGAGAAATTAAAATGCTAATATATAATATAAATTAAATTATATTATAATATTTAATGGATAGAAATCAGTAATTTATTATTTATAACTGAAAGATAAGCAATAGTAAAAGTTATAACTTATTATTAACACAAGTTGACATAGCAAGAAAATAGAATAGATAAATTGAGTAGAATGCATATACATTGCAATTAAAAATAGTAAAAATGGTAACTAATTACTATATTAAATTCTTATTACTTCTATTTTCCAAGATTGTTCCACCTCATTCACGAAATCTGTTTATTCCTCTTCCTTTGAAATTTTACTTCTTTTCATTTTTTGTTAGATTTTTCCATTCTTTAGAAACTATTCTTATCAATTTAAGTTTAATGATCTTTGTATTTTTGATGATTTTTTAAGTTTTACTGTTAGTATTAAGTTATATTATAAGATTTTCAAACTTTCTCTGTCCTTAAATCTAAAACAATTGTATATTCTTATTAGAGTTTCATTCGTATTGTAACTATGAATAAGATCTAGCTGTGTTATGCATAATGAATTCAAATTTATGTATATTTATGAATTATTTTTGATAATCTCTTTTCATTTCGTATTTTATCTTCCACAATTTCTAGTTTCTTTTATTTGTAAAATAAATCTGTCTTCCTCAGTAATTTGATATAACGAATATTTCAAACACCATTTATACGGTTTATTTCTTAACATTAAACATCAGGTAGCATTTTTAAATGTTAATTAGGTCTTTAGCAAATATCTGAAATATTAGCTCAATTGGTAATTCTGTGCAAGATGGTTTGCAATAAAGAAAACTAATATCTCACTATTATCTGGGTTATCAACTAGGCTAAATTTTGATTTGATAAAAAGAATCTCCAAGTAGTTTTCCTTGCATATTATTTATAATTTGTTGCCACTGATTTTATCTTTTTTTATATATATTAATATTAGTAAAATAACCAAGTTTCTTTCCTGTCTTACTTTATACACATCTCTCACTCTTATTCCTTAGAGTTCTCATAATTACTCAATCCATACAATTCTAAGTTCAGTTGCTAAAACAACTTGGTAAATTAGGATGTTTTTGATGTTGTAAAGATTTCCATAGCTTACAGTCCTTTAATTTAAAGTTAGTTATTGAAATTAATACATTTCTTGAACTAAGATATTTATTTATTTATTTGTTATAGAGATAACGATCGATGAGAATCATTTGTGAGATTATCCACTAAACTAAAATTAGCTTTATAGAGTTATCCTTAAGTAAATCTCTACTGTGATATTTTCTTTGATAAATCTTCCTTTAATATGATTTCGATTTTGTTATACCTCGTTGATTCCTATCACGTAAATCTGTCATTCCTAGTTAGATGCCCATTTTGCTGATTATTTTTTTCTTGGTTCATCGCCTTAAAATCGTATAATAGAGCCCTTTAAATCTTTATTATGGTGCTTTAGCATTAAAATATTCATTATAGACCGAAGAGATTATTTATAAAGGAGTTGTCAAAATATTTAATAACAAATATAATATAAATTTTTCGTAGAGTTTTTATTTCTATACTATTATATTTGTATCCAATTTTAGCTCTGCATAGCTTATATTGAAAACTAGCAAATATATCTTTTGGCATAAAATTGGAGAATATCATTTTAAATAATAAAATATGCTCCTATTTGGTTATAGGATATAAAATAATTTAATTTAAAGTAAAATTTGACTAATAGATTTTCCTTTATATATATAATTTCTTATTTATTGTATATTCCGAGTATATTTTCTATCATCTTATTTACATAGTATAATATTATTTTAACTGTTTCATTGAATTTCTGCTTAAATCATCAACTTCATTTATATTATGATGAATAAAAAATTATGGGATTTAGTTCCAATAAAAACATAAGAACATTTATGAAAGTGAGAGGGCTTTATGTAAATAATAATGAAATTTATTAAAAACATTGAATTGGAAGAGAGTACATGAATAGTGCTTGAAGAAACGAAATCCTAAGCTTGACAATATGATTAAAAAACTTAATTAAGATATGAAATTATTTTCAATTAAATTGAACATTTTTATTCTTGTAGAATTTTTGTTAAGCTGTCATCTTAAAGACTATAAAAGTCTACAACTGCTGGACTCCCCACAAATTGTTGTATGCTCAGGAACTTATTGAGCACCTTTTATCAGTATATTTTATGTTTCCATGATGCTTTATACTTCTTAGTTTGATGGTAATAGCTCATTTCTGAAAACTGCTATTATTATTCTTAGTAGTAGACTTTTCATTATTGCTCTGCAGAGTTGTGATAAATAAAAGGGTTTCTATAAGATATTTGATTGACTTTTATCTCTGAGGTCAACATAACAATTAAAATTGAAGTAATATTCTTCATGATGGGACTCAATTTTCAAACTAGTCATTAGATCAGAGTTGCTAAACTAGTTAAATGAAATTTACATGTATACTTGAGACTTACGTTTTAAAGTAGTTGAAAAGTAACTATTATTTTAAAGCTGTACCGATGAAATAACAAGTGCTAATATTATAATATATTAAAGTATCTTTGTTTACATAATTTATAGAATAGTAAACCGATATTTTTCACATTAAATATTGTATAGATAGCAAACCTATGCGTTAATTCAATTATATATTTTATAAATCATAATTTAAAATGTTTTCTTCATGTAACTACTTATTTTTATATGAAATCTTATAATAATAAATTGTAGATAAAAATAAACTTATTTATTGCGATTTATTAAAATTTTAAATTATAAATCAGCTTTGATTTATTTCGAAGAATGGGGATTTATAATATTTAAGTATAAATAAGCATTTAAATACTGATATAGATTATTTGAATATGAAAGATTTATAGATTGTGTGATTAGTAATTGACAGAATGCTATTTGGTATTCTCTAGTGACAAGAGTAACCTTTTAAAGCTTAACAGTTGTAATGTCACTCAATTACAATTGCAAAATTTACACAAACTTCATTATCAAACCAAGGACTATGTCTTTAAGTTAGTGGGGTTTTTTGGAATTCGAAAAATATTACTTAAAGATGTTTCTGGCTATGTTAATCCATTTCTAACTACCTATCAATTGATTAATAGTAAGCTGGAAGCAAAAACCATGAGATAGTATAATTATGTGGGTTCTCAAGCTTAATCCTCATAAAATTTATCCATTTTTTCACATCATAATAAATTATCCTGTACTGAATAGTCATCTAAGTTATAAAATGTCTCAGAGAATTCAACAATATTATGATTGTGATATTTCACAATTATTAAAAAGGTTTGTTTTGGAAACAAGTCAATAAATAGCTGTCATCATTCTTACAGTTGATAAAAATTAAACTTAAAAGGCAACTAACTCATTTATATATTGTTGCAAGTTCAGTTGCAATCATGATCATCTCTTTTCATAATAATCAATGCAAGGATATCTTTCTCATCAATTTAAAAAAATTATAGGTTTCTTATTTGAGCATTTCTATTGAATTGTATCACAGTTCTTATTATATATTTTTATTTCAATTTGGAATAATTATATAATTACAAGATAATTTTGTATATTCAACGATTGAAGAGCTGATGATTTACTAAATGCTTTAGACATTTATAAAATATCAGTCTTGCTAACTTACCATAGCAAACCATAAAACTCATTGAAAATTAGTAATATGGTCGGTCATGAGACGAATCCAAGGAAATTGTAGTAATCTTATAGACTGCCAAAGTTATTTGTTACTTTGTACACTATACAATTATATTTTCATCAACTTAGATCTACTGATATACCTAAAAGAATTACTGTATATGTATATGAAATCATGATGTTTTTAAATAAAATAAAGTGAATTAGAAAATGAATTTATAATAATAGTAATAGCAATAACAGCTGTAGAAATAGTAAATATAAAAATAACGTTTAATCTTCATCTTCTTTCTCATCTTTATTGTCATCATCGAAAATCTTAAATTGTTTGCCCTTCTCTTTGTGACTTATTTAACTTCTTCTTCGTTGACGCCCTCAGTCAAACCAGGTGCAACCCCTGTAAAAATAAAATGTTCGATATGTTTTTGTAACTTACATTAATGTTGAATGACACTGCACCTTCTGATCAGAAATTTTTTTTATTATTAATTTTATCATTAAATTATTTTATACAATTCACTTTATTCAAAAAATATCATAAATAATATAATAGATATATGACTTGAACCATCAGCTTTTGCTCTTATTATTTTAATTTTCAGTATAAACTTGACTAAATAAAGAGTCAAATTGTATGCTCTTGAGTAATTAAAATTATCAATTTTATATCACGAATATCTTAAAGAACTATAAAGTATTTACTAAAATCAATTATATTCTTGATATATTTAATATTTTTGAATAAATATGGCTGCTTGTGCTATTGTTTCTTACAATCATAATTATTATCTAATCCTATAACGCAATTATCATAAATGTATCCAGATAACATACCTACCTTAAAATGTGACTTAAAAATATGGGGCAGCTCCCCACTTGTTAGAACTTAGATAGAATTATATAAAGTGATATTACTCTATTCTATAAATCTTTATTCTACTCTTTAACTTCAATTCAGCTCGAATATGACTATATAAATTACATTATTTCTTAATAATTAGAAAGTCATCTGTGATTATTAATTATTGATAGTTTTCTATAAGATGTCTTCAAAACCTAGTTATTTAATGTAATAAATGTTATAAGATGCGTCTTGGATATGTGTTATCAGTGATTTGATTATTGCTACATCCAAGTTGGATTATTATAAAAAGAAAATTAAATTAAATAACTATTCAAGAGATGAAGCATAATTATCTTATTATATAGTAAATAAATTTGTACTAAATATATACACAGCAATACAGCTATAAGTTAAATAAAACTAAGCAAATATAAAGAATACATTTAAAAACCTATATGTAAATATTGTTGATCTTGGATGTCATTAAAATTTTAAATTATATATAAATAAATTGATTTTCGAGTTCGTAATATTGATAAAAGAAGTTAAAGTAAAGTGAAATGAAATTTGAAATACTTACTTTATTATTTTAAAATTAGACAAACTTTAATTACAGCTCATAAATTTTTAATAATCTATGCAATTGCAAGGTATGCTTCCCTCGAATAATCAGGCATCTTCCTGGGGTCATTGTTATGAACCATGTTAGCCATCTGCTACTTAATCTCACTATCGTAGCGCGATTAGAGGCAAGTAGCCCTTGTGTCAGAGATAATGTGTTTGACGCTTGTCCAAAGGAATAGAGTACTGAGGGTTGTCCTCAAGCATTTTATGTACTAAGCTGGAGAGATTTTACTGGGTCGAGAGCAGGACTTTATCAAATTTCCAGTCCACCCAATTCTTTCCAATTTCTTAACTTTCCTCTGGCGTCAGTTGTATTTGTAGTGAGCAACCGTCATTTATCATTAACTGCTTAAAGTGATTCAGCCTAAATCTTTGGCCACGGAGGACCATTCAGGAATAAGCAGCACTAATAAATTCTTTATCCTCCTCTGTGTTGACCAGTCATAAATTAGTAATCTTGACCACCAGAATGATTGATACCAACCTTACTTTGCATGATCTCATCAAACTTCACCAATCTTACCACAGTTCGAAAGAGCAGCCAACACTGCAGTGACCCCTCAACTTCTGGACAGACAAGTAATCTCAAAATGTAAATATTAGCTGATCTAGAAGGTGATGCTCTCTATTTGAAGGTACTCTAGATTGATAGTATAATTCTTGATTGCACTGCAATTATCAAATATCAAAGAATTTAGGTTGGTTGTATAAATTAATTAATTGATCAAAATATAAATAATGAAGTACTAAAAGTATTTTTCTGAAGACAATATTAAGCTTATAAGACTTTTGAGATTTGGACAAAATTAGTATAGCAAGGATTCGAAGTTGTTTATGAAAATTAAAGAGATAAGGAAAGTAACAGGATTTAAAGAAAGCTTAATCAACAGAATAATAAAACTAATAAAAACCTCAAATGACAATGAAAAGTAACAATAAAAAGAACAATCTAAAGTCGATCATTTTGATTTGGAATACTTGGTCTCAAGAAATACTTTAAAAGCTTAAAAGCATTTATCGTTATAAAAGCGAGCTCTGCTATTTCATAGGACTTTTCCGGAAAAGAAAGTAACTAAATAACAGCTTTACAGAATATATAAGGCTCATGGAATAAGTTTCAAAAGCACTAGGTCAGACTATTTCATAACTGAAAAAAAGAAGTAAAGCATTTTAAATATTTAGTAATAGACATACCCTTAATTAATAAAAATGTCAGAAAAGGAAGAAAACATCGTCTATCTCGATGAAACTATTTTTAAAGCTCATAGTGTAAGAATAAAATCTTGGTCAAGAAAATATGAAAACCAAGTACTAAATAAAGAGGGACTTTGTGTTGATACATTAGCAGCTGCTGTCATTATAAGTGGAAAGTTTGGACTAGAGCAGTTTGTTATAAAGTAGAAGTCAATTAAGCTCCCAGATCTTTAACTTCTGATTGATAAACTTTGAGATAGGTATGAGGGAAAGTAATTAACAATATTCTTAGACAACTTAAGAGCTCACCATTCGAAGTTATTACAAGAGCAGGTTTAAAAATATGGATGGAAGTTGGTTTTTAATAGCCCTTACTCATCTAAGTATAATTGCATAGAAATGGTTTTTTCGAGAGTAAAGAAACACTATACATAAACTTTATGTCAACATGATTTTAAGGTGAATAATAAAACAAACTATTTCTTTGTGGAAAAATCTATATCATAAATTCAAACAAAAGATTGCAAAAATAGTGAAAGAAGGTGCTTAGATATGATGCCTGCTTTATTACATAATACATAAATAATTAATTGACTTAAACTTTATGTTATTAAAATTAATTTATGTCACATATTAAATTGCATTCTTTTGCCTGGTGGGCTTTTCATAATCTGCGAGTCATAGTTTATGTGCATAAAATTTTAATTATGTTGCTGTATTTACATAGGCCTCTCTAATTCTGAAACAATCTCAAATCTTTTCCGTTTTTTGTTCTATTTTCTCCCTTTAGAACTGATCTTTAGCATAGATAAGGCTTTCCCCTTCTTTTCTAAAATTAAATATACATAAATCTATGTATCTGTAACTTACTAGAGTATCAGGAAATTGATTGGATTTCCTTAAGCAGCTCTTCATTTATTTGTATTGTTTCTTTCTATTCTTCATCAGCTTAGCCTGTGTATCTAAGATTCTGCTGATTCTGGACAAGCTATGTAATGAACTCATTTTTGAGTGTACCTAGTATTCCAAAAAAGAAGTGCTTGTCAGGTAACTCTTTTATGTCTTCGTAAATTCCTAAGTATTTGTTTACAATTTCATCATGCTTAATTAGGTCATAAATACTTGCTACAGAAAGCTCTGGGAAATTCGGAACATTGACATAAATTATGTCTGCAGATTTTATGAGCTCTTTCTTGCAGCTCAAAACATCTTTAATGAACCGCATAGTAGTCTTTTTAAAACTAGCCATGTGATATCCCACTATAGAATTTAAGCTTGAAAAATTACATGAATATTTTAAGTGGCACCACCAGTCTTTTTTGGTATTCAGATGTCCCTCCAGCTACTTAATGTTTATGTTCACGAAATTCCTGTCACTTTCCATAAGCCTTGTAAGTCTATTTAATATGAATTTAATTAAAAATACTTCAGACTTAAATATTTTTAGTAAAAATGAAAAGTTTAAGTCTTTACGTTTAATTCGCTTATACTATAAATGAATAAATTTGATTGGTTATACTTTACTATTTTAGATTGGGTCTTGTTTAAAGTAATTTAACGCAATATCATTTATGAACATAAAAATTTCAACAAGAAAAGTTTATGTATGAGAAAAAACACATCTTTTCATTGTTCCATAATCCTTTTTTCCAAACAAAAAAATATCATTTTATCAAAGTATATATGACTTTGACTTTCTTTGAAGTGAAAAATTATCAAAGTTAAAACCCAAGATCCCCGAGATTGAAAAATTGGAATGTCCCTGGGGACTCCCTAGGGACAAAACTCTATGTGTTAGGGGTTTCTGGGTTTGATAATAATTTATTTAACCACAATTTTAAATCTTGTTTTAATTAACTTATTTAAGTCTATTTAATATAAAGTTTTAATTAAGTAATTTCTTAAACTTAAATTATGGAATCTTCTTCTTTTTCATCAAGGTATTCCCACTATAACTCCTCTTAAGATTCAGAAGAGTCTAAAACAAAGTTTATAGATCATATCTGCATACATAAAAATGTATTGACAGGAAACAAAGTTGTAACTTGAAAGCATAAACTCTACAAAGAATACTTGGAAACATGGATCAATAGAAGAAAGAGTAGAGCAAAAACACTAAACAAAAAACCTCAAAAATTCACAAAATGTGAGATTTGCAAATAAGTGTACACTCCAATAGAATTAAAAAGACATAAAATAGTTCACTCTAGAAACTAAGGTTCATTCTCATAACTTAAGAGATAAGGAAAATATGAATGTGCAGTGTGCCAGCAACAAGAATTGAGTGTTTAACATTTTGCTGATAAAGATTCCTTGCTCGTTCATTTATGTTCACACAGCTCAGAAGAATTAACTTTGGCAGAATACTCTAACATAGTACTTAATATTTATGCATTAAATTCTTTTAGACAATCAAGTAGATTGAATGCATCAATGCAAAACACTCGTCAAGCAACTATGTAGATATTCCCAGTCAAGCTTCATAAATTTCAAATTCATAATAAGCAAATATAATGCTGAACTCAAATGAAAATTTCTACTTAAATCTTGAAGAAAGTGTCGTCATACTGGAATAATTAAGCCAGAAAAAATAAAAATAAATCAAAGCATTGAACAAGAAGGACCTAATAAACCCCTTTGCTGACTTTTGTCAAATGATATAATGGGAACTAAAAGCAGTTTTTGAAATTCCTCATAAATGGGAGTACTTATTTATGATTAAAATGAATTTAATCAGCTAGATGGAGACTTGCGTATTTATCTGAAAAAAGATTTGAATGAGGACCTAAATAAAGAGACAAGACTCTTGAATGAATTCAAGTTAATGAGTCTGATTCAAGGAAATCAAGCTGATTATCTTGATTGCATTATTGGAGTATGCTTTGATGATACTAATGTTTATGTAAAAACAAGAGAGAGTGATACCAACTTGTCGCTCATGATTCGGCTAGACAATATAAAATCGAAGAGGTAGCTAATAGATTCATTAGTTGAAGCTATTAAAGGGCTTCATTCACTGGGAATAACCCATAGGTACCTCTCCCCACAAAACATAAAAATTAAGTCACAAGAGAATCCCTAAATTATCCTAACTAACTTTGCTCATGCCTCAACAATAGACTTCAAATCTCAAATAAGTCAAATGCCTCTGACACTGTATCAACACCCTAACGATCTCAAGGAATTGGAAATGTCAGACATTAGACAAGACCTTTTCTCTCTTGTCATTATAGTGACTGAAATCACACTGGGAAAATCGTTTAAAACAGACTACAAGAAATACTAAGATTCAGGTAGGTTTTTCAGCTATCTTAGAAGATAGTATAAGGAAGATTAAAATTTTGTTTTATTGCTTAAAAATATAGGGGATAACTTTTACTTTATAAGTTCAATAGATGATATTCATTTTTTAGCTGCTTAAATTTAATAAAATTGATGAATTAATTAATTTATACAACCAACCTAAATTCTTTGATATTTGATAAATGACTGTCATCATTCAAGATGATGTGATTTGGTTTGGTATTTTTCGACAGTGATTCAGGATGTAAATTAGAAGTTTCAATCTTAGTTCTTAACGGATTTACTTACAGCTCTACCAGAATTCTCTAAAGAGAACCCCTCTCAGTTCTAGAGGAATTCCTCACAGTTTTAGAAGTTTTCTCAAGCACCCTGGGCCACATAAGGAGATTCCTGAGCCAGCTCAAACAACTCTCCGACGTAAAGCTACCATTGAAAGATATGACTGAAGCATCTTGTATAGGAGAGTCCTTAGTGTGCTTGTGAGATGGAGTGTTAATAATGTCTAGGTCGTAGTTTGAGTACCCACTTTATATTTTAATCGCTGAAGACCACTCATAGAGTGTAGTCCGCCATCGTCATATCTTAATTTTTTTCATCATTAACAAGGTTCGCTCCTCTCTTAATCTTCACGCTTGGGTAGAGCTTCCTTGGCATAACCTTTGCCTCTATTTCTTCTTGAACTATTTGTGAGAGCATTTTCGTGTTATCTTCACCCAGAATGGCTTCCACAGTTTCTTTAATTATCTTGGTTGGTGGTGTTTTTGACTCATCAGCTGCAGTAGGTTGTGTAATCTTTCAGTAAATATGGTGGCAGGAAGCGAACGTGTAGCTGGAGGCCCGGATGCGTAGAGGGGAAGCAGGACTGAAAGGTTGAACTGTATAGAGGGCACGACTGGCTCTTCTTTAATGACGACATCCTATGGTGTTCCGGAAGCATTGACATAGTGAGTACGGAATATGAAATAAAATTTAATTTGGAATTATTAATAATATTTAATCATTAAATATCTTAAATTTTCAGGTTGCTTTTTAATATCTAACTAGGGTCCTGTAGTAGTAGTAGAGTCTTTTATTAAAAAGCAACCTGGACTTTATTATTATAATTTTGAATTTAATTGAGAATAAATTTTAATCTAACAAACTCCGATTCTAACAGCTATAACATCTTTTATACAAAACAATTAAAAAAATAACTAATAAAATTTAGATTTAGTAATTAAAATATTTTAAACTTAACTATTAAATTATTATTCAAACTAATAATATTGACATAGAAGCAAAAGACTTAAATCATTGTATAATAACATAATAATTATTCTTTTTAATGATATATAGCGAGCTTATATTGTTCTTCTACTTTATTAAATTAGTCTTTATGTAAATATTAATACACTTCCAGCTCTGTATTATCTTCATTTTCTTGTAGCTTGCTCCTCCCTCATATTATCAAGCTTCATTAGAGTTCTTTCTTGTTATTCTATACCCTTTTGAGATACTTGTCCCTCCTGTCTGCTGCAATTCTTATATAACTTGCTTATTTATGGTTTTATAAATATTTCATTGTTATCTAATAGACAAGCATCCATCTAGCTCTTCGTAAAATGACTCCCTCCCCTATTTCGCTAAACTTACCCTTTATTATTCCATCAATCATTTACTACCAAATGTTCAACGGTTTACAAAAACAATTCATGGCTAGAAAGAAATAGATAATTTGAGATATATTATAGGACTAATTCTTAATCCTTGATAAAAAATGTGATATCATTTCTAATTTCAATATTTCTTTTTGTCATACTGCTATTCTTAATTCTTTCTTTTCTATTCGAGTAACGTGATATATTCAAATTAATCTTCAAATGATTTACTTCGAAGTTAATATCTAAAATAATTAATAATAATTTAAATCTACTTCTTAGATTTTCTTAGATGAAACATATATAAATTAAAATAGGAAGAATTAATCAATTTCTAAATATAAATCAGTTAATATAGTTTAATAGTACAATATAGCTGTTAGAGTGATTTTCAAGGAATAAATTAAGTGAACACCGAATGAATAAATACAGTGCTATTATGTAAAGCAATAAGCTACATTTTAAACTAGTTATTAGTTCTATCCATTGCTAGATTGATTAAAAAACAAGAATATTAATTGGGTTACTAGATTAGTAACCCAATTAATATATAGATGAGCACATTAAAATAAATATAAATGATGAGCAGATTGAGATTTATCTCAAGAAATTCATAGCTTAATAATCTAATTCTAATCAAACATCTTTTTTATATTTACAAATATCTTTTTTTATTATAAGATTAATGATACCAAATTGTAAGAAATATCTGTTTAGAGAATAGTTTTCTTAGCTTAACTATGTTAATTAATTCCATAAATAAGAAAAAGTATTCTTTCTTGTTATAGAAAAGATAATCCTTAAAAAAGAGTTTTTCAAGTACATTTATATTTGAGTTGTGAAGAAACAATTAAAATTTACCTTCACATTATTTTGCATTTTTTAACTGCAGTGGACATGGCTATTACATTAATTGTAATATTTTAGCTTGAATTTGCCAATTGTTTAATTGACTAATATAGTTTCTCCTTAGCGATAATTCAACTTAGTTTATGATTATAGTTTATTAATTTAATTTTAAGAAGTAATAACTTTACAGTCACTTTAGATAATTGTATTAAAATATCATATTTTATATTAAATTAACCGAAAAAGGTACTATACATTAGATTAATTATTAAAACAATTGCTAAAAACATTCAATAACTTTATGTTACTTTAATTAAAGTTTAGTTTATAGTATTTTTACGTATTGTAGGAGCTTTTTATTCTAAATTAGCATTCAAATAAAGAATTTGTTAGAATTCCTTATATTTAAATATATTCTTCTAATTAAAAATTATATATTAAAGATTGAGCTTATTTTAACTCCATAACTAGGCAAAAAGAATATTTGATGACTGCAAACAAGTCAATTTTTATCTGATATATGTATCCACGTAATAAGATAGGATTAGAACTTATTATGAATTAGAATAAAATCAATTAATTAAAAGTAAAAACGAAAAAAGAATATAAATTTTAGTCACTTTATCTATTATTGATTGCTTTCATCTTATTCTGCAACTGCCACTTCTACATTTGCTATCTTGCAATTTCGTATTTCTCCTTCTACTCCTTTCATCATTTTTATCTAAGTCTAATTTATTATAAACATTATAATTCTAATATCTTCTAATAAAATTATATCTTGAATTTAAGGCCAAATAGCGTTTAAGATATGGAAGGAGAGTAGCATTATCCAATTTGCTACTATCATCTACTTACTGCTAAGAATCAAGTGAAATTGTCCATATTAAAGTAGTCGATCATAAATATTCAAAATAATATAGCTATTTTCTGAAAATAATTTTATATAAATTGATAAAATAATGAGGAATATATGTTTTGTATTATCTTGAATAAATACATAAATATATGAATAAATAAATACTTTTAAAATTAGTTATTTCATTAATTATATTTTATACAATATAATTCTTGATTATTTAATCTATTGTTAAAAAATAATAAAATAAAAGTAGTTATCTTGAATCACTCATAACCAAAACTGACATAATCATATTGCGGTTGCTTAATATCTTATATAATAAAAAATATCAAATAAAATAAGGAAAACTTACAGACTTTAAATTCTCACTTGGCCCGAAATATTTTAGAATGAATTGTTCTTTAATAATTTTGTGGTGATTGTCTGTCCTCTTTATACCAATTTTATACCTTTTTGGCTATCCCATTTAAGACAGTTTAATACAAATAATTATAGTCTGCTGTTATCTATCATCTTAAAGACAATCATCTTTTAAGCTATAGAATTAATCCTAATATATATAAATAATGATTACTACCTTTAAGTGCTATTAAATTCATGGTAAAATTTTTGATAATATTTAAAAGAATGCAACCATTAAATATGATGAACACCTCTTTTTATAATTATTTCTCCTTAGCTTAATTGTGAGAAAAAATTTAATATTATCTAGTAATCCACTTCTATTATACTCTGTGAATTATATATTTACATTTTAAGCTGATTCTTGGAATAAAGGAGCTAGCAGAACAGTCTCTCAGTTAGCATCTATGAATAAGTTTAAATAGTATACATAATAAATTTTGATCTTTTCAAATGAAAATATTCTTGGAATTCTTAATCTAAATCATTAAAATTATTGCAGCTCCATTAACTTTAATTGTAAATCGCTAAAGTCATTTCATCTTTCGCAGCTCTCTATTTATTATATCCTTTGGTTTTATTGAAAAAGTTCTATTTATCATATTAATAAAAGGGAGATGAATGAGTTCCCTTTATAATGCCTTAAATCTTATCATATCCTTATCATGTTTATCACATTTTAAAGTATCTCAGGCAGAATCAGCTTCTATATTTACTATTAGTCACGCATGAGTCACCGCTTTCAACATTAAGCATTCTTACAGCTGTATTAAGAAGAGAGCTGATAACAGAGACTTAAAATCTAGGATTAATAGTAGGATTAAAGGCTTATTCAATAAACGAGAAGGACTAACATTTCTTCAGATAGTCCAACTAATAATAAACTTTTAGCATCTTTAACTGAGAAGAGAAATGATATTAAATTATCCTCTCATTAAATTATAATTACAATCAATAATATTCATAGTTCATTTAAGTTTTATTTTAAGGAGAGCTCATTGTAGTATGAAAAGTAAAAAATAAAGTAAAAGTATTAAAAAACTGTATAAGTAATTGAAATGGCAATAAAAGTAGTCTAGTAATCTCTTTAAAAAAATAAATTAATAATAAAAAAAAATAAAACACTAATAACACATTAATAATATGGAAAAAAAAATTTAATAAAAAAATTAATTTTAATAATATAAAATTCCTTCAAATTTATATAATTTAAATATTAAAATAAATTCAAAGGCCATATTTCAAATTAAAAATATTGTCACAACTTAAATTACTGTAATTATTAAAATGGAATAATATTAAATATAATTAATTAGTTAGTGAATAAATCACTTAGGTAAGTAAAATAAAATAATAATAAAATTGCGAAAAGTTGAAAATAGTGCAACCATGTAATTCCTTACTCTCTCTTCTGCTCCTCTTCTCCGTCTTTTTTGTCTCCTTGACTTTAATCTTTATCTTTCGGGTACTTCTCCTTCTTCAGAGTAATCGTCTCAACTTCATGAGTCTTATTAATCTCTTGATCTTTGGAGATGGTGGTCTTCACTTCTATCATCTCATGCTCTCTCAGAGACTTCTCTTGTCCTTTCTCATCTTGAATTCTATGAGAAATTCTTGTTCAGTCGTTGAATAAGTACCATTCAACATCTTAAGCTGCTCTCAGGCCTCGCTGAATTTGCCTTACTCTCTTTCCTATTCGAGTTGCGCTCCGTTCTTCAGAACTAAGTCGTCCCACACATCAATGAGAGAAGTTTGGTTGATCATTTCTGTGTCCATCTCTTGTTCTGCCCATTGCCATAGTGTTTCGTTCTTCTTTTCAGAGATTCTTTCGTTCTCATATTTTTCTATCGTTATTCAGAATCTTCCTATCTTCATTTTGATGATGCCTATTTCAAGGTTGAACATTAGGCAGTACCTTTGAATGTTGATCCAATCTTTTGCATATATCTGGAATAGCGTTTGGCCTGGGATTTCTAATGCTTTGTGGTTTATCACTCCGCAATCCTCTGTTAATCTCATGATTCATGGTTTTTTGTTGGTTGTGAATTCTTTCTCCATTACCTCTTTGAGAAGGATGTTTAGTTAACCATGATTATTCTGCTCTATTGCTAAACATCCGTCTTGTTTCTTGTGTCTAATATCTCCATTGTTTGAGACAATTTGGCCACTCTCAATATTATCCAATTTTGGCACTTCTTAATCGAGCTTTAGCACTATACTGATATAATTACTGTCTCAATAAGTTCATGTTATCTCATGAACTTGAAATTCTATAGTTTCAAATTCATGGAGGCGATATTTTTCTCCACTTATGCTATAACTTTATCATTCAGGACTATTGGAGGAAGGATTAGCTGAGTAAACATTTGTTCTTTGTGCTGTACCTCTTCTATTTCTTACAAGTATTCTTCAATCGTATCTTTCTAGATGTGATTTCCCTGAATGAGATTTCTGTGTTTCCATTGAGTAAATTTTGATATTAATTATTAAATAATCTACAATTTATACACGCTATTTTATTATTAATTACGATTAAATATATTAAAATGGCACGTATCTCGAAATCGATGAAATTTTGAGATACGTGCCAAATAAATCAATTAAATTATTCACATTAGTATATAGTCCATAAAAATGAAATTAAGTTTTAATAATATTGAACTTCAGAAATAATTAAATTAATATATCCTTGTTTAACCCATTAATCATTTAAATTAAATTAAGAATTTTAAAATGTTTTGCTATAATCAATATATAATTTAATAATATCATAAAACACTAATTATATATATTTCTGAAGTTCAATATTATTAAAACTTAATTTCATTTTTATGGACTATATACTAATGTGAATAATTTAATTGATTTATTTGGCATATCTCAAAATTTTATCGATTTCGAGATACGTGCCATTTTAATATATTTAATCGTAATTAATAATAAAATAGCGTGTATAAATTGTAGATTATTTAATAATTTCTGGAAATTGTATCAAAATTTACTCATTCGTTGTTAACAGCTTCTGAATTTTGCTTTTACTTTTCAGTTAACAGTAATTGCTCTCTGGATTCTCTTCTTCTTAAATGCTCTCTGTCATTTAATCTTTGAATCAGAGATTACTCAATCTTAAATCTTGTGTTTGGGCAGCAAATTATGGTGACCAATCTTATAGTTTGCGGGGTACATCACTTCTTGGAGTGAATAATTTTTTTTCAAATCCATGGCACGTCACCTCAGATAGGTCGATCAAGGGCTTTAATACCATCTGGTCTCTTTAGATACACTCTGTTCCATCTTCATGCTTGTCAAACTCGACTCTTTATTTTTTGGTATCTCGCATCTTCTTGCTGGGGTTTGATTGTCCAATCTTAAGTCTGCTTTTGAATCTCATTTGTTTGTTGAGAGGCACCTCCTTTTTTCTTTTCTTCTGTTCCAAGTGTTTCCCTCCCTCTGCTTCTGTACCTAAAGTTCTCCCAGAATTGTTTCTTTTCAAGTTTGTCTCCTCTTTTGTCGAAAGTCATATTCTTTTTGTTACATCTTCTTTGGTGATAGTTTTCTTTTGTGATTTACATCTGTTCATTTACTTTTATTATCATTAACTTTGGTTAATTCTCTCTAATTAACTAAATTATTTTGATTTTACTTATTTATATTCTCAATTTTATTCTTATTCTTCAATTTGAACATTTAACTCGTCTCATTTATTCTTTATCTTTTCTTCATCGTGTTAGATTTTCGACTTCTTGATATATGTCACCTGTTGTCACTCTATAGAGTTTTCTCACCTTTAGTAATATTCTTGAAGTTCTAATTTTCTTATTCTTTCATAGAGTCAGGTCATATTAAAAAGTATTTTTATCTGAGTCTTGACATTCATGTCTATGATTCTAGTTTCTAATCAAACTGATAATTCTTGTGAGATCTCCTTCTTAATTTATCAAGTTGCAGCTTTTCATGTGGTTTTTATCCACGAATTTTGTTAAGAATGATGCAGTAATGACTCATCCCATCGCTCAAAGAAGTTCTTCCTTGACTAATGGCAATAATTGTATCCATTGAATTTCTTATGATAAATTTGGTTTTGACTCTTCTTAGTTCTTCTTTGTTTTGTTTGACTTGACTTTTATGACCATATTTTTCCCAGAATTCACCTATTTAGCGTCTTAATTTGTTCAAGTACATTTAAACTAGTTCATTAATAAAGTCTGCGGTGCTTTTATCCTTAAGCTGGTAGACATTTCTTAGTATCTTATTCGGGATATCTTTGGGTGTCCTAAATATACGTCTCTTAGTTAAGTTTCCATTTTTTCTATTTCCTCTATCTTCAGATAATTGGCTGCTATCAAAGTGGTGTATTTTTAGATTACAAGGAATATTATTTGTGCTACCTTAATTGTGTAGCATATTGTTGGAGTTTTGAACCTCGATAGTCTTTTGTTAAGCTGTGTTTGCGTTTTTATCTCATTCCAGGTTCTTCTTAAGAGTTGATAAGTGTAAAGGTTAATTTGGTCATCTCTAAAAATTAAGCTTATTTTGCTTTTTTAACTCCTTCTAATTCGTCCAGATTGTCAAATTGTTTAGAGACACTTAGAAAAAATAGGTATTTTTTGTGTTAAGTTTTAAGTTAATTGTTCTCTCAATTTCTTTGAGCATACTATTACCCTCTTGAATTGTTACTAGTCTTTGATGTTATAAGAATGTCATCAGCAAAAGTTATAAGTTTGCTAATTTTATAAAGGAATTAAGTTCCTTTTATGAGTAAAGAGCGTCCTAAAAATAGACGTTGAATAGCATGAGAGAGATCCTACTTCATTAAGTGACTCCGTTCTCTGCTTTAATGAGTAAAAATTTAAATATTTTCCAGAAATTAGGAAATAATCAAGATTTAAATTTTAGTATTAAATTATAATATTTCGAATTGATTAATAAAACTGCACTCAACCCAAACGGCAAATTGATTTGAGTTAGATTGTCGTATAGTATGATATTTAATATTTATTTATTTTATTTATAAAAATTACATCTCATTTATTAGAGAAAACGTGCCGATTTAATTAATTGTCTAGCAGGTAGAACACACCCCCCCTAATGTACTATTTTCTTTTTGTAGTCTTGTAGAGTTTTTGACGCTGAGCAAGATTGTCAGAAGCGCCTTTTGCTTGCGAGCAATTATTTCGAGCTATGACCAAAAAGAAGTTCAATTTTATACATAAAAACATCATAAAATATAGTCAAAAATTAAAAAATTTATTCTATATATTTTTATTAAAAATCAATTTTTGGGTGATTTTGTCATATTCTGAGCAAAAATATCATAATTAAAGTTGTATTTTGAAATCTAACAAATTTTGTCATGAAATACATAATTAATGATAAAATTATTAAATTTGGACAAAATTTGTTAGATTTCAAAATACAACTTTAATTATGATATTTTTGCTCAGAATATGACAAAATCACCCAAAAATTGATTTTTAATAAAAATATATAGAATAAATTTTTAATTTTTGACTATATTTTATGATGTTTTTATGTATAAAATTGAACTTCTTTTTGGTCATAGCTCGAAATAATTGCTCGCAAGCAAAAGGCGCTTCTGACAATCTTGCTCAGCGTCAAAAACTCTACAAGACTACAAAAAGAAAATAGTACATTAGGGGGGGGTGTGTTCTACCTGCTAGACAATTAATTAAATATTCTTAATTTCTATATTATAAATCATACTTAAAAAATCAATAATTTTTAAACTTTTTTTATTTTATTTATTTAAAATCTGTAAAATATATTCAAACATTTTATTAATTAAATCGGCATGTTATATCTATTAAAAAAGATGTAATTTTAATAAATAAAATAAATAAATATTAAATATCATATTATACCACACTCTAACTCAAATCAATATGCAGTTTGGGTTAGAGTGCGGTTTTATTAATTAATTCGTAATATTTTAATTTAATACTTAAATTTAAATCTTGATTATTTCCTAATTTCTGTATAATATATAAATTATTACTTAATATAGACCCCTTCATATTTGATTCTACTGTTAGGATAGAGGACTTTGATTAGTTTTGTATTCTTTTTATCAATATTAGTAATTACTCTCATTTTGAAAATTTACAGTAATTTCTATCGGGTCCGGGTAAACAAGGTCAAAATTGGGGGTTTATTATTTTTGTGAACAAAAAAATATATTTTTTGTAAAAATCTCAAAATTGGGTAAAAGTTACTCAAAATCTACATATTTAAATTGATCATAATTTCTTCAGTTATTGGAGTTCAGCCAGCTACAGCACCTAGAAATTTAAATAAAATAAGGATTTTAGCCTAGGGAAAACATGAAAATGATCGTAGAGGTCAAAATCACTTTGATAATGGCCCCAGAAGACATCCTAAAACAGCATAAGATTTTCCTTATAACAGGGAAATTTAATGTCATCACCAGAGGACCTTGACTATGAGGAACCAATTCTAAGTGTTTTCTTTAAATAAGACGCGCGATGAGCTGCATTTCGATATATGCAAGTACCGAAAAGATCCACGTTTAAAGTATGTCTTTCCATTCCATATCGTATTTCTTCTGTAAGTGTACCGATAGATAAGCTTCTCACTTAATGCTTTTTTCTCAAAATTTTTATCTGCTTTAATTGATTTTTGAGGTTTTCACGGATGCTTTTGTTTTCTTTTTATCCGCTTTGTTTGTGTCCTGTCTTTAGTAGTCACTATTTTTTTAATTTAGTTTATTTTTACTTTTTCAATAATCTTGCTTTATTTGAGTTAAACTCTGTAGGTTTTGTGTGGTTTATCTAGGGATATAAGTTTCCAAAGTTTTTCCTCATTTGGATTATTCTCCCTTCTTTTAGATATTGTGGAATTTCTCTTGAGTAATCTATTTTACTATTTTTAAGCTTATTATCTCTCAAAATTACGATGATTTCTATCTATTTTTCCATCGAATCCATCGGTTCCTATGGCTTTGTTGAAGTTACACTCTGATGCTCCTTTCGATGTCTTCCTGGTTGCTATTCTTTTCTGTTTTTTTCTTCGTTGTTCATTGTTTTATCTCCTCTTCGATTAAGCTTTTGTTCTGCGTCTCTCTTGTCTTGGTAAAGTTCCTTATAAAATTTTATTATTTTTTCTTGAGTTTCTTCTTCCTGATTTATTCTATATTTGTTTACTGTCAGTTTTTTAATAACTTTTCGATTACTTTTTGCATTTAGTAACTCTTTTAACCTTGCAAAAAACCCTTTTAAACCGTTACTTTCCATGAATTGTTCCCATCTCTGATCGCTTCGTTCCAGTAGGATTTTGTTTCATTGTAGGTATTGTTTGGGTTGTGAGTGTTGCTTTTAATTATCCATTCTGTAGGTTGGTTGTACTAATGCCTTGTTTTGCTGTGCTTTTTTAACTTTTCTTCAAAGAATTGTTTTCTTGGGTTGTCCAAATCTTCTTCTAATAACTCTCTCTTTTCTTCAACAAATACTTTCCAATATTGTTTCTTAATGTCTGATACTCTATAGTTTTTCTCACTGTTAGTAAGTTTTATATCTCTCCTGGTATTTTATTTTCATCTTTGCTGAAATGAGTTTGAGATTAGTCAGTCTCAGTTAGTCAGTCTCCCAGCTGATTTTTTCCACATTTTAGAAAATTCGATTTAACTAATTCCCTTTTGTGTGAGTTTCCACTCATTATGGAATGGATTCAAACATGGCTTCTTTATGAAATCTTTTGCTCAGTTAATTGATATGATAATTAAATTCTCCCATTACGATGACTTTCTAATTCTTAAATTTTAATGGTTTTATCATATAAAGTAGCCTATTCTGTAATTTATTGAATTCCTCTTTCTAATAAGGTGGTATGAATACTGTAAAAATGTGTAAGGGGAAGTCCTCCATGTTCAAAATGTTCCAAGTTAGAAATTATCTTTGAGTTTTGATGGTTTTCATTATGAATTTGCCGCCATTTAGAGCAATTACTCTGCCATTTCTGGCAAGCTAAGTTTAAGAAATATTTTTGTTATTGAGTCTAATTATTCTTTGCAATCTTGTTTCTACCTGCCTTATGAAGTCTGGCTTCTTGCCTTCCTGCTCTCTCATCATTTCGTCTTACTTTAGTTTGTAGTTCCCTCCTCTTATTTTTTGCACGCAAATGCTTAATTCGAAGGTCTTTTACATCGTTTGTCTCATGTTGTTTTAGATTTGTGTCATTATCTTATTTCTTTGGTTCTCCGCAAGTCTCTCGTTTCTTTTTGCCCAGCCTTCCACCTCTCATATTGGTTAGTAAAAATGGAGAAGTCGGCCATCGCCTAGTGGAATACTTAACTTGTCTAAGTATTTTAAATTATTACTATGATCTACTTAGGATATTGGGTATTTGTGAGATTGATTTTAGGGGCTCTTTTTGAACATTTAATTAGTCTTTTATTTATTATTTGTCTGACTGGTTTAGCTTCTTTATTCTCGTTTGCTAATATTGGTAAGTTCCTCCAGAGCTGTATCTTCTCATCCATCTTGCCTGCTTTTTGTTATTTCTCTCTAATTAATTAAATTATATTAACTTTATTTAAGATCTTAATTGAAAAAATCTTCATATTTTTTAAGTTGCTAGGGATAAATATCATGATCAGGAAATATTATTTAAAAAAGGTAAAGATATTAAAATATCAATAACTCTAAAATTAATTGTTGATCTAATATCACGAAAAATGAAAAATTAAACATAACTATTTATTGTTTTAAGAAAGATGAATGATATCAGTAAACAAAATAATCAATTTGAGAATTTCATGAAAATGTAGTCTGCAAGACCTGATACTTTGAAACAATAATTGGACAATATAAGGCACCTCTTGGCTGAGGTCTAGTCAAAATGAGGGATTCTGACTATTTCAGACTCTATAAATGGGAAATGGCCAAGGAGTGTCCTTGATGTCTGAAAATATTGTTTTTGGATTCTCCGTCCTTAATTTCCTCCAAAATTATCAAGAAAAACATATACTATACCAGAATAATACTGATCATAGTCTTAGCCATAGTAATTATAATGGCAATATTATTATTAAAAATAATAATGGCTGTTTTGATGAATTGGATTTATGATTAGAAAATGAAGGTTTTATATAGTAAAAATTGCTAGTCCTTGAGCAACTCATCTCTTATTTAACCTTAAATAATCATATTCCACTGGAAGAGGCTTTACAAGGTCCTCTGCAAGACTTGATACCTTTAGGCAATTGTTGGACACTCTGAGGCACCTGGAGTTCGTTATACTAGCTACTGATCTTTAAATATACTTAACTTAAACAAAATATCGGCCTTTTTTAACTTTATCGAAAATATATTTTAGCATCCTATTTTATGATTTATAGTTTTCTATATAAATTGAATTTAATGAAATTTACCCTATTGTAGCTATAATTTTTGTAAAACTATTATTTAAAGACTAAGGTTTTTAACTTTATCAGCTTCATCAAAAACAATTATCGTATTTAATTTATAAATATTCAGAAGCTTCTTTAAAGCTGTTTTCATAAATATATCCACATTTTAGAATCATAGTTTATAATTTGGAATATGAAATTTTACTTTCAGTATTAATATAAATAATAATAATTTATCATGATCATTGCCTTCATAACCATTATCTATTTCATTTTCAGAATCTTTTTTATTGGCGATTTTTAAAGCATTAATTGAAAAATCATTTTAAAACCTAGTTGTTGCTATTACAGTAGTTGTCTAACAAAATATTTCTTTATTTTCTTATTCAGATTTCAATTAACATATTGCATTTTCAACATTATAAATTAATTATAAACATAAATATATGTATATGAATAAATGTGATAAATAAAATAATATATTGATTATGATAAATCAATTAAATAAGACTTGTTCTAAATTTATTTAGTAAATATTACAGGGCCTATAGTTACTCAGATGCTAAGTTAACTTATTTACATAAATTTTATAAGAATTTTATTTCATTAGTCTTTTATGTTAATTTAAATAATTTTTTTTTATAAGATACCTCAACAGAATTTAAGAATGTTTTAGATTAAGTATTGAAAATAAATCAACAAAAATTGTTCATCTCCAAATCTTAATACAGTTTTAGTGAGGTGCTTTGTCAATTCTTATTATACAGTGGGTCATTAATATATTATAATAATTCATTAATTAATTTAATGATTGTAATTAAAATAGAATGTGATATTATCATAATTAAATTACTTTTATATTGAGAGTTTTTAATTTTAATTTTTATTTGCAAAAAGTTAACTGTATAGAGAAATCATACATATTATTATATCAATAATAGCCATTTGGGTTAAAGAAGGCAGGAAATAATGGATTAAGAGAAGCTAACAACTAATGGGAGAAGGAAGTTGCCAGTGAATACAGAAAAAAAGATCATGGAGACAGTAGGAGCGCACAGCTACAGTAAACATAGGAAAAGTATTTCGAAAGTTCAAAAACGAGTTCACAAAATTCGACATTCCAAAACCTAAATGCTCGGGGTTATAATAAAAAATTTAAAGACTTGGACTGATTTACGGTCTAGCTTGACAATATACGACAGCTGGAATCTACTAACCATTGAGAGAAGTTGAAGGATGAGTGAAGAGGAATGAGAGATTCACAGATAAGCAGAGAACAAAGAGGAGAGAGCAAGTGATAAGCGACAAAAGATAACTGAACTCGATACTATAGAGTTAAATATTTGCCTACAGAACGTCAGGGGTATGAATTAAAAGCTGAAGTAAGACCAAATAATGAGAGAAATAGAGAAAAAGAACCCAGATTGCATAGGTTTAGTGGAAATTAGACTTTAGAGATTAATCGGGATAAACAGCAAGAACATATTTTAAACTCAACTGGCAAATAACGGAGGTATATTAGCACTAAACAGTGGCAAATATGAGATGAGAACAATAAATAGCTAAAACAATACATTACATTGACTATCCTGAACGTGATAGGCTTTCCACTACATGTAATAACAACATATATCCCACCATTTTTGAACGAGAAGTAAAGGAGTTGTAGATTAGACTGATTTTCATGATCATATCATTACAAAAATGCCAGAACAGAGAATAATAGTTATGGGGGACTTCAACTTCCAGATTAAAGAATTGTGAAAAAGATTGAACAAAGAGAGCCACAAAGAATCTATACCAGAAGGAGTGGTGATTCACACTAGAGGATAAAATATTCTCAAACGTGGAAAAAGTCAGCTGGGAAACTAGCCTGCTAAATCAAACTCACCACAAACTAACCTAAGCTAAGAATAAAGTTCCAAGAAAGAGATTTTAAGCTATCAGACTAAGAGAGGACAATAATAATATCAGATGTAATAAAACAATGCTGGAAAACATTTATAGATGAAAGAAGAAAGATGACAGAAGAAGATCTGAATCAGCCGATACAGAAATGCTTTGAATATAAATTAGGTAAGTAATCTAAAGGAAATATTTGGTATCAACAGCCGCCGGAGTGGGCAATAAAAAGCAATGGAACATCAGCCGGTAGCATTATTAAGACATTAAAACAAAATGGAAGGAAGCAATATGAGACCTAGAATAATGCTTGGATAGGAAAGATTTTAGAGGCTACTTTTACTTGATGAAGAAGTTGACTAAGTGCTAAAAACAAGCTCAGCCAATAAAAGGACTGACGATAAATGACAAGAGAATTGAAATAGGAGACCACCACACAAAAGAGCAAGTTATAAAATACTATAGTGAACTATTCCGGGACAATAGAGAAATAAAGGAAAGAGAGAAAAATAAAAAGACAAGGTGATGATTAATGAACAAGAGAAAGAAAATTGGTGTGAAGAAACAGAAAGGAGCAAAGTATAAAAGAGTGCAACTTCAACAAAGCCATAGGTTCGGACGGATTTGATGTGAGGATGTTAAATAAGTATAAAATAATCTTTAAAACGGTGAGCAAGAAAATCAATCCATGGCTAAACGAATGCTTTATTCCGCAGCATATTAAAGAAAGAAAACTGATAATTTTAAGTAAGGAACAAAAAGAATCCTACCCCGAGATCAACAATACTAGACCTATTGTGGTTAATTCTTATTTAGGAAAAATAGTATAAAAAGTAATAATCAACAAAATAAATGAAGGAAAAAGTGGGTTATTTGAAACGAGTAATTACCAAAGCGGATTTAAAGAAAACAAGAGTACCCACATAACCCTAATTAGAATGCTGGAACACATAAAGAACTCCAGAAAGAAGAGTAACTAGAGAGAGCCGTATATACTGTTGGACCTTCAGAAGGCATATGACTCAGTCTGGAAAGACAAATTGATGTAGATTCTACAAGACAGGATTGTTAGTAAGAAAGACACTAAATGCGTAAAACTAATTTAGTGACTCTAAACATACAACAAATTTATATATGAGGGAGAAGAAATAGTTACAGAACATGGAGTAGAGGAGGGAAGCAGACTTTCGCCAATGCTATTTAACATTTACCTACAAGATGGACTATTCTCATAGCAAGAAATAGAGTCGTTAATAAAACAAGGCAAACTAATTGCATTTGCCGACGACATTCTAATAAATGTTAAAGACCCTCAATAATTCAAAAAGGTCATTAACTGCTTCAGAGAAATTGAGAAATCTCATAATTTGAAACTAAACACAAAGAAAACAGTCATTTTGAGCGATGCAAATAGCTTTGAAAGGGAGTTCCAAATAAGAGGAATAAATAAGGTGTAGGAAACAAAGTATTTGGGACTAAAAATTTGATTAAACACACAAGAACTACTTAAGTATACCTGGAGTGAGATGAAGAGGAAAACTGAAATGTATCGGAGATTGACCAGCTAGAGTAATATAACAGCGAGCGACACCATAATGACAGCATAAATTAGATATCTGATCATTTATAAATACACCCCGCTTACAGCTCCGAAATTCATTAAAATTTATGAGATAGAGAAGATTGAACTTTAAATTAAGAGATTAGCATTTAGAACGTCCAGAGATATTCCTAACATAATAATGAGAAATGTAACAGAGCTGAAAGATACGAAAACTAGCTAAATTATTAGAGAACTGGTTCTGAAGAACATGAAAAAGATTAATTTAAAAATTGACTAGCATATCAAACCAAAATAATAAAATGAGGTGATAAAATAGCAGGAAAAAGACCTAAAGAAAAGGGACAAAATATTCATAACAAAGAATGTTATGGAAACCATGATGGCAATCAGCTAGGGAAGGACGATAGCGAACTACGGCATACAACACTACTGCATTATTCATAAAATATTTGTAGACGCGAATCACACGAGGACTTGTAATCTAATAAACACAGATAGGGACCCAAACAGATACTCAAAACGACTAAATAAGAATATGATATTTGACATGAAAAAACCAGAATAGGTAAAGATAATTACAAACATGTTGTTACTAGAAGAAAGGTTAAGGAAGCTAGAGTCGCACGAATACTACTTACCAGTGAAAAAACCATTCAGGATTACGTATGCCAAGAAAATAAAGCAGGAATTTGACGAACAGAAACAAAACACAACCATAGAAATTTAGTCATCTCAGTGAAAGTATAGAAAAAAAAGATTAATAATTCAGACTCAGAGAGATATATACACACTCATATTATAACATTACTTAGCTTGCAATCTTACTTATGTAGTTGTGAATTTCATTATTTTAATTTACCTAAAATTAATGACACGACTCATTGC
Organism: Oxytricha trifallax; assembly: GCA_000711775.1. Lineage (NCBI taxonomy): Eukaryota > Ciliophora > Spirotrichea > Sporadotrichida > Oxytrichidae > Oxytricha > Oxytricha trifallax. The sequence continues at coordinate 4,174 of ARYC01017412.1, read as the reverse complement.
CATTATTTTGCTCATTAAATAAAGAATAACTCAGTTGAAATTAAATTTCATGATTAAGGCTGAAAAGAAATACCTTAATTTTAATCATTGTTTTAGAATTGAGAACAAATTATATCTCAATAGTAATAAAGAATTATATATTAATTAGTATACAGTGATTAATTATTTATATCAAGATGTCTTAAGTTCTTTGTTTAATCATTCTCGGTATGTAATCTAGTTTTTACACCTTTAACTCTTATTACACCAAAATAGTCTGATTCAATGAAAGTTTATATGATTTACTTTTTTCAATAAATAACTACATCTATATGAAATTCTGCTTATTATCATAGGTTTGCTGTAAATATGAAGAAAAATGATAATATTAAATGAAGTCAATATATTTAATGAGAGAAATTTAGTTTAATCAGTTATTTTTATTAATGTTAAAGCTAATATCAGCAATGATTGAAGCAAGAAATGCAAATACCGACCTTAATTAAAATGTGATTTATTAATGCAATATAGGGATTAAATTTATGAGATTAATAAAAATCTAATAATATAGACAAGTAAATAAAAGAGATTTAAAATGAATAATTCTTATCTGAATAAGTCATTTTGAAAGCAAGAGATTTACCAGTAAGGGATATTCAATCATGCAATTAGATCTATATATTTATATATATATATATATAAATACTGCTATTCTTTAAATGAATAGAAAGATAATTTTCGCCAAATAACTTAAGGATTTACTTATTGTTTATTTTGAGTAGTTATTTGTCTTATTATCATGAATAAATTTTAGATTTAAATTTTATTATTGACTTTAAATTTTATTTGAGTGTATTGAGATTTAATACCAGTAACTAACTTTAATCCTCAAATAAGGAGAATGAAAGGATAAAAGAGATGACTCCAGATTTCTTCTTAAAGAAGGTGATTAATCCATGTTATTTAAATCAAAAACTAGTTAATTAATTACTGTCATTTAATGATGACTGTAGCAAAACTATAATTAATTCACTTTTTATTATTTAATAAAACCCCAAGAGTAAAATTTGAATTAATTACGAATTTGAAAAATAAGTAAATACTATATTTTTATTATAAAAGATTTGGTAGCTTAATGATTAATTAACTTAGGACAATAAATATTTATGGGCGTCTTAATAAAACGAAAAGCTACCTAATTTAAAAGTCTGAATTGATTAAATTTTATTTATACCTATCTCAAAATATTATAATAATTTAGCCTTAAATATACAGCCTTGATGCTCAGACCGGATAAAAGGGTGACTCAGACCATAATTACCTTCCTGTCACCATCGACAGTGGACTAGTCAGTACTGCTGCCCAACCTTCGTGCCCTCCTCGTGCCAACACACATACCATTACCTGACATTTTCAAGATAAGAATAAGATGCTTTCTCGATAACATAACCGTTGGCAAGAGATCTAAAAAAGAGATAGTTGGTCTCGCTTCACCCATCTTTGGCGACAGTGTTATTACTTAATATAATGAGATGGTGGACTAAATAATTTAACTACACACGTCAGTCCGCAAGCTTACATTTCTGAAAAATAATGCAAAATTGCGAAAGATAGATACAGAGGAGACGATGGAGGCCACTATTTGATAAGTGGTGAAACCTTACACAAATGAAGGCGCGCCCAAAGCTAGTGGTGGGGGCCCTATACAGTACATATAGGCAAAAACTTTAATGGCGATGGAAGAAAATAAATTCAATGAGACATTAAGACTTCCTCATAACAATTAACTGGAGATGACACCCTCAGCAGATCCTAGTAGAGTAATTGGAGATCCTTTACCAAAGTACTCATCAATGAGCGAAGTATCTCCGGACTTGAGTAATAAACTAAGCAATCTACTAAAACAAATTGAACAAAAATTAAATAAATTAATGAAAATTCAACCAACCAACAAATTACTGTAAGTCAAAAAGTTGACTAATAAATCAACATCTGCAAGTCTAAAGGACACCCAACTCCAAGAAATGTATATCAAGGCGACCACAGATCAGAAGCACCTCCAAAACTACTACTTAATATGGCTAATATTAGGGAGCAGGATACCAAGAGGGAGCAGGTTAACTTGATAATGTTTGGTCTGGCCGCTATTAAACGGTCGAGGGAGTCTCGACTTAAGGATGATACGGATACTCAAAAATGCTGCTTGCAAAAATATTTGAGGTCTAGGTTATTCCAGAAAACAAGATACAAGAAGCATTCACGGTATTGCCTGCTCAGGCATGAGGTTAACGGCTACATCTAAACAGCTATAAGCAAGCAACGACCCCGAGTGCAGAGGCTCTTCAATGCAGCCAATGATGGAATGTTTAAGCAAATGGAAACACTATTCAATCACATTCTTTCAACCAACACTTTCTCCAAGTGCACTCTAAGAATGATACAGGGGTAGAGAATAGCTTTTAAAACTACAAGAATCCTCCAGGAGAAATCTCTCTTCATGCAGACGAAATCGAAACCAATCAATAAACATGAGAGATGAGGGCCATCTTTATATTGAAACTGGTACCAAATCTGCAACTAGCTAGCGCTCACTCCCTATTGTTGATGGACAACGCATCCTACCACCGCATCAGCTGCACTTATAGCGTCCTGAATAAGCTTAAGATCCCCATATTGTACCTTGGCCCTTACTAGTATGACATGGCTATAGTGGAAAAGGCATTCAAGTTCAATAAATTCCGCGACCTCAGCTCCATGCTCCTGTCTGTCTCCACAAAGTTTGCATTCCTCCCTTAAAAAGCTATAGGAAGCTGTTGCGGCGTTATGCTCAGGCCTTGGCTGTGCAGCTCTCACACTTTGACATGCGGTGGTTTACCGGCGCATTTGCATGCTCTTTGGTCGATGCCCTGAGGCATCTGAGCATGGTGGATGTCTGATACTGTAATTTATTCAGGTTTTGGCCACCCACTCTGCGAACTCACGAATCACATATACTCTATTAAATATGCCAATCTGTAACCATTTGTATTTGAAGTTTATCTTAGTCTAGGAAATACTTTTCTGTGTCGTAGATTACAGGAGGATGCTTTATTTTAAGGGCTCTCGAATGACTATCTTTACAGGGCATCAATGTTGTTCTTACCCTGAAATTCATCTGCAACACTGATTTGGTAAGATAAGCAAACTTTTAGTATTAAAATATTTAATAGGTCAATTAAAGTCCAATTCGAAATTATTAAAATTCAAGACACCCTATTAAATTATAATCAAATTAGAAAATCAAAAGTTTGAAATTAGTAATGGAGTCAACTTCAGAACAAAGTAAGGGTCAGCAAAAGCAGATTCAGCAGCAAGCACCACTGGGCAAGTGAGAGACCTACAGAGTGTGAGACATCTTCTAAGTCAAAGTCATCAAGAACGCCATTCACGCCAAGGTCATGTATGAAAACTATCCCCGAGAAAAGGCTATGTGGGTGGAGAACTCGAAACTAATGCATGGAAATTATCGAACCAGAGTTGAGTCCTTCATCAGTGATAAGATGCCAAGGCTCCATGACCACCCATACTAAAAAATGTACGCGGGAGCGCGCTTAGGTCGGGACATGGACGGAGGGACCAGTTCAAGTGAAAGCGAGGATTCAGATAACAGTTCGCAAGATTCCCAGAAGAATAGTGTCAATGAATACTCTCAGGAGATGGCAGTCTACCAGTAAGAGGAAGAATGCAAGGGACAGAAGGAAGATGACAGCATGAGTGACGGAGAGGAAGTACAGCATAAGCAGGGTAAACTCTTCAAGAGTATGATTAAGAGACTCGCTTAGCGAGTACCAAATTCACAGTTTTAAACTTAGCAATTCAATCACAATAAACTAGCTCTTGATTAATAATTCATTTATTTTTAATTTCCACGATTCTCTAAAATTTTACTCTTGGGGTTTTATTAATAATACATTTAATTATTAACTTTACTAAATATTTGTTCTTTTATTAAAATAATAAATTATGTTAAAGATTATTGTAATTTATTTTTATTAAATAGTAAAATATAAATCAATTATTATTTTAAATATCTTTAATTCAATTGGGTTTAATTACTTCAATCTAGCTTATTATTTATTAATAGCTATTTATCTAAAAGTTTTACATTATTTTTAAATTATGAATCTACTCTTGAAAGCCAGACAACAACAAAATA